>CAUYRT010034409.1:0-21796 GCA_963574885.1 Lepilemur ruficaudatus | reverse complement strand
AATTAATTGGCCAACTAAATATATATAGAAAAAATTAGCCGGGCATGGTGGCACATGCCTGTAGTCCCAGCTACTCGGGAGGCTGAGGCAGAAGGATCGCTTGAGCCCAGGAGTTTGAGGTTGCTGTGAGCTAGGCTAACGCCAGGGCACTCTAGCCCGGGCAACAAAGTGAGACTCTGTCTCAGAAAAAAAAAAAAAATGAAAAAAGAAACTTCACAATCCTCAGTCCTCTTCAGCCACTACCTCTCCCTTGTTTCTCAAACAAGCACCTATAGTGAGTCAGCCACACTGCCCAGCTTTTCCCCACCCATGGCAGGGAGCTTCTGTCCCATCTGTCCCCAATTCTTCCTTCGCTCTGACCACCATCACCAGTGACTAAGTGACCAATAAATGGGCTCTTCATTTTGCATCTTACTTAAGCTCTTTGTGGCACTGGACACTGTTGGGCATTGTTAACCACTCCTTCCACCATTTCAAGTGTACAGTGATTTTTAGTAACTATACTGATTGGTGCAACCAACACTATAAATCAGTTTTAGAACATTTTCATCCCCCTAGTAACCCCCCCCCATGCCCATTTATAGTTAATCCATATCCCACACCCAGCCTCCACTAATCTATCTCTATAAATTGTATTCTGGACATTGCATGTAAATGGAATCAGGTGTGTGACCCCTCCCTTCTAAAAACACTTCTCTGTGGTTTTCAAGATGCCACCCTCTCCTGGTTTTACTCCTATCAGGCTGTGGCTGAATCACCTCTATCAGGTCCTTAAGTGCCATGAGTGTCTCACTCAACTAGCTGAACTAGCTGATTTCATTCGCACCAAAGGGTGATGACTTCTCTGTCTCCAACCTAGACCCCCTTTCTGAGCTCCAGACATACGCTGCCAACTACATCTCTGTAGGGATGTCCACAGGTACCTCAATCTCAACATCTCTGGAACCGAGCTCAGTACCTACTACTCCAGGCCTATTGAGCCTGGGTTTCCCATCTCAGTGAAGGGTACCACATCTACTCTGTCCCCCAGCCCAGAAACTACGGTAGCCACCATCCTTAATTCCTTTCTTTCTCTCATTTCCACATCCAGTAAATTACTGACTCTAAAATCACCTCCTAAATACCATATACGGTAATAAATAAGTATTTCCCTGCAGACAAAATTTTTTTTAAATTTTGTCTAAGAGTTGACTTACATTTCAGTTTTTACAAATTCCTCAAATCATGAGACACTCTTGACTTGTTTTGAACCAAAGAGCAGTTTTTGGAGAAAACACATTACCCTGAAATGACCTCAGTAAAGCTAGTATTGGATGCTTGTAAGTAGTCCCCTGACAAAACCAGTAAACAAGGAGACAAAGAAGTTTAACACAGAGTTAGCAATTATTTCTCACAATCTCAAGTATTCCATGTAAATAAGCCTCTTAAAGATCACTAAATAGCAAGACTGATTTTTTTTTAAGAGTTGATAATTGTACTGTGATTATGTATATTTTTTAAAGGCTCTTGTAGAAAAACTGAAACATTAATAGTAATGGATAACATGACAGTTGAGATTTGTATCAAAACAATATGGGAGGGGGTAGAGTTTGGCATGACACCACAGTGGCCACCAATTCATTATTGTTGAAGCAGGATGATGAGTACCTGGGGGGAGTTCACCATACTATCCTGTCTACACATAGAAACATTTGAGATTTTTCATTAAATGTTTAAAGCAATACGATAACAGGCTATTATGAAGATCATTAAGAGAAATAAGGGGAAAAACTCAATCTGTTTTAATGTTATACTAAAAGGTAATTATGCTTAGGTTAAAATTTCCAGTGATAGCATCACACACTAATTCATGAAGTATTCTCTCAACAACATGGATGAATTTCAAAACGTGCTCAATGTAGGCATAAGGGTACATACTCTGTGTTTCCATTTATGTGAAATTCTAGAATAGGCAAAACTAATCTGTAGAGACAGAAAGTAAATCAGTGGTTGCCAGATGGGGAAAGGGGAGACTGACTACAAAGGGACATGAGGAAACTTTCTGGGTGATGGCAATGTTCTGTCTTGACTGGCTGGAGGTTAGTAACCTTTTATTAAAAGGATTTGTTCTGTACAATTTGGATCCAGTCAAAAGGCTACACTTCAGGGCCTAGAAGTCCACATGTGGCCTTTAGGCCTCAGGTTCCCCACCCCTGGAAGCTCAAACTTTACATTTAAAATGGGTGCATTTTATTACATGTAGGTTATTCCTCAACAAAACTGATGTTTGCAAAGTGCTCTCTCTCAAACAATTTGGAAGGCAGTGAAGGTGATGTGCTTTGAGAAACTATTAGATGACTCAGAACATAGCTCTCATGGTGAAAAATACATAGAAATCAAAGATTTATGTAAAGAGTTGAATATAATTTATTACTGGAAATGTGTGAGAAAAATCAATATTCATGAATATATTGTTGTTATTGTGTTTTTTTTCTGAGACAGAGTCTCACTTTCTTGCCTGGGCTAGAGTGCCATGGCGTCAGCCTAGCTCACAGCAACCTCAAACTCCTGGGCTCAGGCAACCCTTCTGCCTCAGCCTCCCCGGGTAGCTGGGACTACATGCACGTGCCACTGTGCCCAGCTAATTTTTTCTATTTTTAGTTATTTGGCTAATTTCTATCTATTTATAGTAGAGATGGGGTCTCGCTCTTGCTCAGGCTCCTGAGCTTAAGCAATCCTCCTGCCTCAGCCTCCCAGAGTGCTAGGATTACAGGCGTGAGCCACCACGCCCGGCTGATACATTGTTTTAAATAAGATGTGATTTAAAGTATGTATGTATAACTAAATATTACACATAATGTATCTCATAGATAACATGTAAGTATATATAGTATGTATGTCCATTGTTATATGTGGACATTTGAATCACTCATCTCTAAAAATGTTTATAGTTCAATTGCAAAAATGCCCCACAAAACACCCTGGAGTGACCCTATCATGAAAACAAGTGTTCACCCTATATTTGGAGCAGCCATATCTTCAGGCATTTACACTATATCTCACTTTGCTGTATCCCCACAGCAACCAACAGGTCTAGATAAGGCCAGATGTCCCTTCTTAGTGCTCCCACTGAATCATCATGGTCTGTTGGCATTTCTGTATCCACTGCTAGAGTGGGAAGTTGGTCTGATTCAGCTCTGTTGTCTTAGTGCTCTAGAAGAGGCATCAGGGATGTCTGCTGGAGAAAGGGAGAGAGAGAAAAGACCAGGTCTGCCCTGGCCTGGGCCAGTGGCCAGCAAGGGCTTTCCCCTTCTCTTCTTTCGGTGCTACACTTCACCTCAGTGAAGCCACGACAGTAACCCAGCCACCCCCCAGCTGGAGAGCCTCAACATCTGGGGCCCATTCTGGGGGCCAATCAGGGAGGTGGTAAGGTCTATGGAGATAGCAGAGTCCCTGGGAGTGGCTGAGCAAGGTGTGATTTTGTCTCCAGTGAGTGAAAACCCACTTCAGTCTTGAAGGACTGAAAATATATCCCAGGTGAGGAGGAAAGCAGGTGGACATAACCTAAGACATGTGAGGCCCAACAACGAAGCTGGCGTCCTACGTAGATTTGGGGGCCAGAGGTCAAGAGCCTAGACAGCAGGTTGTGGGTGGCGCTCATAGTGCACTGAGCTGAGTACTTAAGAAGCACTGGCTGTGTGCCAAGGAGCAGGCTAGCTCACCAACCCAGAGGGGGCTGCTCAGACATCTAACAGGAAACTGAGTACAAACTACGAACAGTTTAGAGAAAAGGGACAAAGTTCTAGGCATCATTCAAATTAGACACTGCAAGACTATAAATTCTCCCTTCGAGTGTGCAAGGGGCTTGCCTTCTATATTCATTCAAGGTCATTACAAGGAGCAAAGGAAAACCACATCAGCACTTTCTAATAATCTGTTAAGAACATGTTCCACTATTTCAATCAAATAACTGTAAGGAACTTCTTTTATAATTTAAACCCAGGAAAATTTTCTACCCCAAGGAGCCAGTTATCAGAATAGAAAGAGTTACTGCTTTGGCTACCAGGAAGCTCAGCCACATAGGAATATAATTCAAAGCAATAACTCTTTCCTAACCACAGCAGCTACATTAACCCATAAATCATGTTATGGTCCTCCTCCATAGGATCTCAAATCCCATTTCAGTAGTACAATACTTTTGTTTTTTGTTTTGAGGTACTCAAAACTTCTTTTAAAGAGCTAGAAAAGAATATATTTGTGGTGGGTGTTGCAATGTGCCACCCAGATCCCCTTCAAGGAAGGACTTCTTACCCCAACTATTGGGAGAGCTGTCAGCCCCTGAAAGATCACCACAGCTGCACAGAACCATCTGGCTGACATTGGGCCAGAGGCTGAGCTCCTCTCCAGACAACCCACATCCATTTCAGGCCAGTGCCGGACAACAGAGCTCCCTGGGGGTTGGCTGAGACAGTCATCAGGCCTGCATCGCAGTTTTTTGTTTTGTTTTGTTTTGTTTTTTTGAGACAGTTTCCCTCTGTTGCCCTGGGTAGAGTGCAGTGGCATCACTGTAGCTCACGGCAACCTCAAACTCCTCGGCTCAAGCGATCCTC
Source organism: Lepilemur ruficaudatus (assembly GCA_963574885.1). Lineage (NCBI taxonomy): Eukaryota > Metazoa > Chordata > Mammalia > Primates > Lepilemuridae > Lepilemur > Lepilemur ruficaudatus. The sequence goes on along the minus strand of CAUYRT010034409.1, from coordinate 17,207 downwards.
TTGCCTCAGCTTCCTGAGTAGCTAGGACTACAGGTGCATGCCACGATATCCGGCTAATTTTTCTATTTTTAGTAGAGACAGGAGTCTCACTCTTGGTCAGGCTGGTCTCAAACTCCTGGAGCTCAAGTAATCCTCCCGCATCAGCCTCCCAGAGTGCTAGGATTACAGGTGTGAGCCAATCTGCATTGCAATTTAATTTCTCCGGGTGCCACTTGTTTCCTTCCTGTCCCTTCCATGATGTTGATCCCAGAGGCACTCCCTACTAAATACTAACCTGTCACAGAGTCTGCTTCCCAAAGAACACAAACTGTGACAACACTAAACAAGATAAAAACAGGAAACACATCAGGTAGAGGTACGTTTGGAAAGGGATGAGGATACACAATAAAGTGTTCATACACTATATGGGAGGCAAAACAGCACTGACCCTGGAGCCAGACTGCCTGGGTTAGAATCCTATCTCTGCCACCTGTTAGCTGTGTGACCAGAGGCAAGTCTCTAATCTCTCTGTATCTCAGTTTTCTCATCTGTAAAGTGGGGATAATATGAGTACTTATCTCATAGGGCTGTAATGAGGAGAAAATGAGCCAATGTGGATAAGCAGTTATATGGTGTTTACTATATGCCAACCACTGTTCTAAGTGGTTATTAAATAAAATACAATAAACAGCTGTGAAGCCAAGCGCACAAGGGCAGTTGGGCTGGGACTCTCCTCAAACAGGAAGGACTCATCTCTCCAGGCACAGGTGTGGTATAGGCCAGGGCATGTTGAAACACGCGTGCGCACAGAAATAGGCCCAAGCAGGACTAGCCTGGGTGATGTCACAGGCGTGTGCCTTATGTGGGTGCTGGGCTGCTCCTCCCAGACAGCGCAGCTGCACACATTGCCAGTTACACCCACGCACCCATATATATGCTGAGCTGGGGGAAGCCCACACAGACCACACCCTCTGCGTGTCCTGTTTTTCCTCAACCTCCTTTGGTGGAAGGAGGCACCTGAGGCCTGGGATGCTGGCCCAGAAGCCCCAGGAGGAAATGGGCCCTGTTCCCTGGCAGCAGGCCTGGCAGGCTGAAAACTCAAGCTCCTATTGGCAGGGATTTCTGGAGCTCATGGGGGGCTGCCCCAGAGGCAAGAGTAAAAGCAATGCAAGTTGGCCTGCATAGTGGGAAGCTCCCAGAAAATGGAGAGACAGATTTTAAAAGTGCATCACAGCCCATCAGCTGCTTGAGTCAGCACAAGAAGCTCAATAAGGGCTGCAGCACTTAGGAAGGTGCCTCCTGGAGAAACAGACAAGATGAGACAGGCAGAGAGGGTCCCCATTCAGCCCCCACCTGCCTTCCTGGCCTCACCACACCCCCATGCTCCCCCTCACTCAGTAAACTCCAGCTTTCTCTCTATCCCTAAACTCAACAACCCGTTCCTGGCCTTAGGGCCTTTGTACATGCCATTACCTCTGCCAGGAAAGTACTTTTCTTCCAACTCATGCTTAACAATGCACCTGGCCATCTACTCACTTCCTTTAGGCCTCTGCTGAGTCCTAAAGAGGTCTTCCTTGCCTACTCCACCTGAAGGTGGTGTCCCTAATGTTTGATCTCCTAGCCCTCTGTTCTTTTCCTCCCTAGCCTTTGTCACAATTGTCTTTACATACCAGTGTTAATTTGTTGAATATCTGTGAATTCCTGGAGAGCTGGTGCTGGGCCTCTCTTGTTCCCCTAACTCGTGTTGCGAATGCCCTGCACAGGGAAGCTCAGGGACCGCACCACTTTAAGCCCAACCTAGTCCAAGCCATGCTCTGTGAGCACTCACGTTCTGCTGGTTTCCCTGTGCCCAGGGCCAGCCATGGGCAGTGTTCCCCGCCTGTACTGATTAGCCAGCTAGCCTCCATGCCCACTGACTACTGCCCACCAGGACTTACCTAAACCAGTGGCTCTCCTGTGAGGCAGAAAACACAAGGAGTCAGGCCAACTTGGGTTCAAATTCCCACTTGTTAGTTATATGGCCTTGCTACCAGGCTTAGAACTTCTCTGGATCTCTGTTTCCTCAGCAGCAAATTGGGGAGCATCATTTCTGATTAGAGGGCAATTATGAAGATCAGGTGTGACCACATGTGCAAGCCTTGTAGCACCCCGCCAGGCACTGGGTCAACTCTAGTTCCTTCCCTCCCACTTTAAAGGCCTGCCACTAGGTGGCAGTCCATCTCAGCTACCCCACCACTCACTAGGCGACTGAAGCCGCAAGGACAATGCCTCAACTTCATGCTGAATTCTGAGCTTCTTAGGGGCCGCACTTGAGGGAATCAGAACAAATCCACACACAAGCTACCACTACAGCACAGCAAAGTTGAAGACAGCTCCGGACATTGAACTAGTCACTATCCAGGGGGGTGGGTTGCCTGAGCACGCCCTCTTACGCAGGTACTCACAAATCCCAGGAAACCTGGCTTTCTCTGGCATCGCCTGGAAGCTCCGTTGGGCCTCTCGCCTCTGAAATGCAGTAAGTAGTCCTGTTCTGCCTGACAGCCGTCTGCCTGGCTGGCTCAACATGTCAGACAGGCTCCACCGTGACCACAGGTGTCCTCAATTTTGGCAGTGCTGTGACAGGGCTAGACAGATTACAGGGGTGAGTTAAGACGAAGAGCATGAATTATTCAATAGCCACAAAAAGGCCTTGCGGCTGGAGAATGGAGAAGAGAAGGGTCGGTGGAGAGAGAGGAAGCTGCAGAGACAGGCAGGGGCCAGGTCATACAGGACCTGCAGGCCAAGTACTGAGTGCGGCTTTTAGGTGCAACGGGAAGTCTTGGAGCGTTTTAGGACGGAAGGACGGGATCCTGACTTAATTTTAAAAGATTTAAAGCATGGAGAACAGATCCAGGCAAGACCAAGGAGGGTAAATAGTCTGGGTGAGAGAAGATGGGGCTTTAGGCTTGGGGGTTGAGTGGAAAGATATCTAGGGCAGAGGGATAGATTGACCTGGGGGCCAGGCGGAGAGAAGAATCAATACTATTTGCAATGCTTTCCGCCTTAGCAACTTAGAGGAGCTTAGCGCCATGTTTTAGGAAAGTGAGGACTGAGGAAGGAGCCGTTCACGGGTAGGGAAGATGAGACGCCTGCGTGAAGTGAGGATGTGGCGCACGCAGTGGGATACTGGGACCTGGAGCATAGGGGGGATACGAATTTGGAGTCACCGGTGCCCGCGTGGTGGGTGAGGCCATGGGAAAGGTCAGGTCGCCTGGGGAACTGGCCCAGCACTGGGTCCAGGGAAAGAAGCTTCTGAGGCCGAGAGGCAGCGGCCACAGAGGAGGAGGAGGAAAACAAGGAGGGGAAAAACAAAGTTCAGGAGAACATTTGCAGGAGGGGTGCGGCGAGGTAGGGCCTGAGCCCGAGCCCTGCCACTCGGGGAGAAGGCTACTGGGGCTGCAGGTTAGGCCTCTGGACGGTGCGGCCGCGGGTCTAAAGGCCCTGCCGGGGTTCCTCAGGCCTGGGGGGGCCTCTCTGAATGAGCGGACCCTTGAAGGCTACCCTGGCCACAGGTGCGGGACAGACGTGTGTCTGGCCGTCGCAAGAGTGGCCTGCTGGCCTTCCCAGCGCGGGCGGGAGACGGGGCGAGACAGGCCGCCGTCCATCAGTGCCCACCGGCCAATCCGCAGGCGGCCCCGCCCCCGCCCCTCCCCTGAGAGGGCGCCCGGAGGACCCGCCCCCGCCGCCGCCGACGCCGCCGGTGTGAGGCGGCCGGGCCTGGCTAGGCTCCCTCCGCCGGGCAGCCCGCCCAGGTAACCGGGTCTGGCCGGGGGGTGGCGCACCGCACCCTCACATCCCCTCCCGGTCGCTGCTCCCGTGCGGGACAGAGGGTTGGCGGCCGCCAGTGCGTGTGCGCCTGACTGACTGGCAGGCCGGCGCGGGGCCTGCGGCCTGTGGGCGGGGCTGCCGTGCGTGACGGGGCCGGTCGTGGTCGCCCGGCTGTGTCCGGGGCCGCGTGAGAAAGCTCTGCGGGGCTGAGGGACGGGCGGGTCGGCCGGGAGCGGCGCGCGCTCCCGCCGCCATCGCGCCCCGCGCCCCCGCCTGCGGCCCGTGTGGGGGGTCGCGGGGCGCAGGCGCGGCGGGCCGGCGGGCGGGGGTCCTCCCCACGGGCGCGCGGGAGTCTTTGTTCCCGGCGCGCGGGTGAGGCGGGGCCTCGCGGGCGCCCCGCCCCGTCGAGCTCAGGTCCCGCCCCGTGTCCGCCCGCAGGAGCCGCCGCCGGGTCCGGCTCGCCGGCAGTCTCAGCCGCCGCCGCTGCCTCCTCCTTCTCTCAGTCCTCCTCCTCCTCCTCCCCGGCCGGTCCGGCCTGCGCCGCCGCCGCCCCCAGCGCCGGAGCCATGGCGGGCGCCGCGTCCCCCTGCGCCAATGGCTGCGGGCCCGGCGCGCCCTCGGACGCCGAGGTACTGCACCTCTGCCGCAGCCTCGAGGTGGGCACCGTCATGACTTTGTTCTACTCCAAGAAGTCGCAGCGGCCCGAGCGGAAGACCTTCCAGGTCAAGCTGGAGACGCGCCAGATCACGTGGAGCCGCGGCGCCGACAAGATCGAGGGGGCCAGTAAGTGCGCCCCCACCCCGCCTGGGGCCGGCTGCGCGCGGCGGCGGCGGGGGTCCTGGCCCGGTTCCCCGAGTTTCGGCCCGTCGCCCGAGTGACTTGGGCAAACTTTCGGGCGCGCTCCCACTCCCTCCGGGTCCCGCCCCCGCGTCGTCTCCGGTGGTCGCTGGGGGCGGGGGGCATCCGGGTCCTCGGTCACCTGACAGGACGCCCCCTCCCCCAGCTGGGGGGGGAGTGTTCCCAGCGTTTCGCCCTGAGGCCTAAAAGTCCTTCCTGGCTGGAGACCGGCGGGGCAGGCCACGGCCCCCATGCCCTGGGAGTGGTGTGGCGGCAGCGAGGCAGCCCAGGCGGCGGCCCCCACCCAGCCCGAGAACCTGGGTCCAGACCAGACGGTCACCGCCCACCACTCTTTCTCCAGAAAGAGCAGTCTGTGAAACACTCTGGGCCCTCAGGCTGGGCTCTTGTTTGCAAAGGAACCTTTGGGTTCCTGAAGTAGAACTTAGGCAGATGTTGGGTTAGGGCTGGTCTTGGAGCAGAGCCGGGCCTACTCGTCTCCCTCTTGGGGAGAGGGAGGAAGGTGGTCTTGTTTTTGTTTGGAAACGCCTCAAAGAAGGCAGTGGCTGCCTTTTCTTGCTGCTGTTTTTGTCCCAAAGCTGAGTTTTGGAGGCCTGTGTGGGTGGGCAGACACCCAAAGCCAGGTCAGGGACTCCCCTTGTCCTTGGAAGCACGTCCCTGGGAGCTTGGCCCCAGAAAGGCCAGCCCAGTACCCTGGAGTCAGGTACTCTCAAGAGTGTGCAGCCAGTTTGGGGACTAGTCCTTTGTGTCCTATGTCCGGCTCCTCTTGGTTTCCTGCCTCTTCGCCTTCCCAGGCCTGAGCTTGGCTGTTTTTGTGCAGGTCTCTGATGGGAAGAGAGAGTTGGGGGATTTTGAAAAACCCTAAATCTTTCAGAATGTTATGCCACTTAGCACGTGCCTGTGCTGTGGCTTGATGGGCCCTCAGCTCTGCCCTCCATTCCCCTAACCCCCATTGTGAAGAGATGATGTATCTGTAATCCACAACTCGACTGTGGGTTGCTTCCTGCAAGGACCCCTAGAGACTGGTGTTAGAGAGACGCAGGCTCAGAGCCAGGTCGGTGTGGAAGGGGGGGATCAGGAAGTGACACTCCAAGGGAGGGTCCCGCAGACCTTTTGGGTATGGTGTGCATGCGTGTAGATGGGCGAGGAGGTTGGGAGGAAGGAAGGTCTTGTGGTGAGGCAGCCATCCTTAGCTAACAAACTCCATATCTGACACAGATCTGACACAGCTGCTGAACTTAAAAAAGGCAGCCACCTTCCTAGGTGCCCTCATTGGCCCTGTCAACCATTGGGAGAACATGTTAGTGATTTGAGAGACTGGATTCTGAAGTGGAGGAAGGAAGACACTGCATAGAGCTGGGATAATCTGAGAACATGACCCAGGAATCAGATAACAGGCACAGCCCCCTTCCTTTTGTGGTGTTCCCTGTGCTGTGCTGAGTTGTGGCACTGGCTGGAGGTTCCCAGATAGTGATCTCCTGGGTAACAGGCTGCATTTTAAACCACGAATATGACCAGCAGGCAATAAATGTAGCACAGGTGCAGAAGGCAAATCTGTGTTTGAAGTCCACATATTAGCTGTATGTCTCCCGGCCATTTACTTCTCTGAGCCTTAGTTTCCTCACCTGTAAAGTGGGGATATTAATATATCCACCACATATGATTGCTCTGGGGATTAAATGAGATAATTGATGCAAAACATGTAGCAATGCCTGACATATTGTAAACGTTTAGTAAGTGTGAGCTGTTAATAATAATAATAACAATAATAGACTATGACTGCCCTCTCAGCCCCTGGACTGGGAATGTTTAGGGAGGTGGAGTGTGGCTGTAAGAGAGGGTTAGGGTGCAGGAAGGGAGGACGCCAGGACCAAATTCATGTTTCACTTAGATCGCTACTCGGAAAAAGGCAGGAAATGGTTTTGTTTTGCTCCAACCCATGTACCCACCCACCCATCATATAGAACAGTGTTTCTGTAGAGAAAGTGGAGCTTTGCACATTTGACTCCTGGGTATGACTTTCTTATTTGTAAGCTGGGGCCTCAACAGAAAGGAAGGGTGTGAAGAGAGGATGATCTAGTGTCTCAGGTCTTTGGGGAGGACCTAATCACTCCACCCCCAAGGGTGGGTCAGCCAGAGGTGTACAAATTCAGTGATCTCATCAGTAGCTGGGGTTTGAGAGGCCTGAAAGGTAGGCGGAGGATGTAGAGGGGCCTGGTCCTTGATTTTGGGGGCACAGATTGAAGGAGCCTGGGTAGAAAGGCTGGTAGATGCTTGTGTAGAGTTCAGATCTTGCAAATGGAGCCTCCCATTGAAGCCCTGCCTTGCTTCTGCCCATTCCATGGGCTCACCTCTTTGGTGGGTTCTGATCCCTACAGACTCTCAGGAGGGTTGAGCTGCCAGCTGGGTCCCCTGCCACCTGGCTTCTTGCCCAAGTGCCTCAGGTGTGTGGCCTTTTCCTGCTGACCCTGCCAGGATACCATGGAGTGCCTAAAGCCTGGCCAAAGAAAGAGAGACACTGTGCTACCCTCAGGGTGGCAGTGGACCTGAGGGAGAGATGGTGTGGTTCAGTGAAGGAACACAACACTCATGTGTAAGGCCTTGTTCTGTCCTATCTGCCCTCTCAGTTTACCACTTGTGAAATGGGGCTGGCACCTGCTGATTTCTAGGGCAGTAGTGTGGCTCAAAAGATGGGTGGGAAAGTGCTTTGGTGCTGACAAGGTTGGTTGTCCTGGTGGTGGGACACAAACCAGGTTTGTGTTTGGCCTTTTTATGTTGCAGCGACTGACATACGTGAATAAAAAGCAGTTATAGGCCAGATGTGGTGGCTCATGCTCATGCCTGTAATCCTAGTACTCTGAGAGGCTGAGGCCGGAGGATCACTTGAGCTCAGGAGTTCAAGACCAGTCTGAGCCCTGAGCAAGAACGAGACCCTGTCTCTACTAAATATAGAAAAAATTAGCTGGGCGTGGTGGCGCGTGCCCTGTAGTCCCAGCTACTTGAGAGGCTGAGGCAAGAGGATTGCTTGAGCCCAGGAGTTTGAAGTTGTTGTGAGCTAGGCTGACGCCACGGCACTCTAGCCCGGGTGACAGAGTGACTCTGTCTCAAAAAAAAAAAAAAAAGTAATTATAGACTTCCAGCTGTGCACTATAGAGACTTTTCATCCTGTTTTCTTGCCTAATCCTCATGAGGCCATGGGGGTGGTCGGGAGTACCATTCCATTTTACAGATGAGGAAATGAAATTAGAGTGTGATTTGTGCCACAATGATAGTACCAGTGTGTGCTAGCACCTCACCTGGGCCCAGCTTTCCAGTCGGTGGCTAACTGGCAACCCCAAGATGACTCTAAGCCCTGGGGTTTTGCTGCCCATGGGCTCAGGCCCCATGTTCCATGTGAATCATGTGGCTCTGCTGTGAGCAGAAACCTCTGTGCTTGGTCTGTGCATTACAGAGCAAATATCCCTTTGGCTTTTGCATCCTAAGACAGCCTCAGCCTCTCTAAGCTCTGGCTCCACACTTTTCTTCTGGTGCCTTCTGGGGTGCAATGGTTCATATCCATGTTTAGTGAGGTTATCCAGTCAAGGGTCTTTGTGGGCACAAATAACCATGGGTGGAGACTCTCCAAGTACTGGCCAGGCACATCTGTGGGAACTTTTGGAGCTTCTGTCTTTGGCTGATTGTTCACTAGGTAGTTTTCTAGAAGCCAGGGCCTCTTAGGTGGTGAATGAAAATGGGTCCTTGCCTTCAGGGGAGAGTGATACCTTTGATGGTGGATTTGGGGAGACAGTTCACTGCCTTGATGAGGCATGTGGGCTCAGGGAGGAGGTGGTATTGGAACCAGCTGGCTAGGGCTTGACCCTGTGGCTGTGGGTATCATACTGGTGAGGAGAGGAGCAGACCAGACCTAGTGACCTGCCCTGAGGGCTAGGCCTGCAGTGTCCGGGGAAGGCTGGTATCATCGGGGGTGTTCTTTGTACCAGCTAGTAGCTCCAAGTGGGAGAGGGACAAGAGCACGTGTCCGGATATCCAGGGCCAGCCATCCCTGCCTGTGTGTTTCCTGTCTGTAGTTTTTTCCAAGGGAAGTCAGACCTCTTAGTGTTTCCTCAGTACCCCAGGCTTGCCCCACTATGTGGGTTTCCAGGTGAGCCCTGCCAGGCCCCCTGTCTAGCTGGGGCTCTGTGTTTCCTGTGAACCTAGAAAAAGGGCCTGTTCCACAGATGACTGGAGGAGCTGAGCACGCCCAGCCCTGGGACCCAAAACACCTCTGACTTCTCCTAGAACTGTGTGTGTGTGTGTATGTGTGTGTACAAGTGTGTACACATGTGCCTTTGCTTGCGTGTGCACACACAGATGCACAGACTTGAGTTGGAGTTTAGAGACCTTGGCCACTAGCTTTGCTTTGGGTAACCTCTTGGGATGAGGGTCATCTATTTGTTCAATAAATATTAATATTATTTGAGGCCAGGCATGGTGGCTTATGCCTGTAATCCCACCCAGCACTTTGGGAGACTGAGGTGGGAGGATAACTTGAGGCCAGGAATTCGAGACCAGCCTGGGCAGCTTAGACTCAGTCTCTACAAAAAATTTAAAAATTAGCTGGATGTGGTGGCATGTGCCACTCGGGAGGCAGAAGTGGAAAGGTAACTTCAGCCCAGCCTGGGCAAGAGAATGAGACACTGTCTCTAAGAACAAAATGAAACAAAATACGATTTGAACACTTCCTACCTGTTTAGTGCTAGGCACTGAGGGTTCAAAAGATGAGTAGGACATAGTCTGTGCCATTGAGGAACTCCTGAAAGAGGCAGACTTGGAAGCATGTGATTATAACTCTGTGTGTGTTACATACCATAATAAAGGTCTGTACCAAAAGCTCTGTTAGTGCAGAGGGGAGAGCCAGGAAGGTGTCACAGGAAAGGGCCTTTGCAGTGGGCTGTTTGAGGTGTGGAGGTGGAGGAACTAGCGATCACTCCGTGCAGGGCTCGGGAACAGGTTTGGTGTGGTGGAGATGCGGCTGGAACTGGTTGGGGCAGCTTAGGAAGGGCCCGGGTGTGCTGTGCTTAGTGGGCTACGCTCCATCCTGTAGGCAGCGGGAGCTAGCAGAGGCGCCAGTGGGTCAGCTTATGTGTCTGTCTGGGAGACCACGGCAGCAGTGGTTTGTCAGGTAGACGTTGGGGTGAGCCAGTGAGCCACTGCATTTTGCAGGAGAGAAGTGATGAGAGCTCAAACAAGACCTCGCTGAGGTGGGGTGGGGATGCCTTGGTGGTGGAGGGGAGAGGGACTGAGTCTAGAGGATGAGACTGTAGACTTTAGCACTTGGGCTTTGAACTCAGACTGCCGGATTAAAATCCTGTTGTGCTACTTACTTGCTCTCTGACCTTGAGCATGTGATCTTACCTCTCTGGATTCTCATCTGTAACAGGGGGATAGTAACAAACAGCATTTATTTCATGAGGTTGTTGTGAGGATGTTATGAGCATTAGGATTTTATTAGCATCAAGTGTGGCACAGTGTAAGTGCTTAATGTGTGGGAGCTCTGACAGGAGGCAGATGAGGATTAAGTTCTCAGGAGGACCTGCTAGGGAGGGGAACAAATGCACCTGTGTTTCAAGGAGCTCGTGCCTGGCCACCAAGCCCTTTGATGCAGAGGCGAGGAGGCCCACCGATCCTCTTGCAGCTCTTAGCAATCCCTCTGTTGTCAGGGCTGTTTCCTGCCACTGGCTTTTGCAAGGAGACCGGGCAGTTGGCTGGAAGCAGCTGTTTTTGGATGCTTTCTGTGGGGCAAAGGTGTCATCCTGTCCTATTTCTAAGTGCCAAGCCCGGAGAACTGCTATCTGGGCACATTGGCAGGGGGACCTCATCTTCCCGGAAGTGCTCTGAGGCCACAACCTCCGTGTGGCACAGCATGCCTCTCTGTTGTCTCACAGCATCTCTTCTCACTCTGCCCTTTCCTGTGGGATGTGGCTCCAAGGAGGCTACAGATGGACAAGTTGGAGGGAGGAAGTGAGGCCTGGGGTCGCAATGGACTGAGTTAGGGCCTGATATTAGGAGACTAATTTTTTTCCCCCATCTTCACTCCCTTTCATAGAACTGGAGGTCAGTGTGGACTTTGAGTCCTAGGAGATATGGATGTGGGATAGGAGGGGAGTGTTCCTTGTAGAGTGCTTTGTTCAGAGGAACATGGCACCAGTGCTTCCCCGGAGGGTGGGGGTATCTCTGAGAGCAGCCTGGTAACTGGTGGCAAGACTCGAGGCAGAGCTAAGAATGAGGAGTAGCATTGGGCAGTGGCTCTTGGCTGGACAGTCCCCACCCTATTGGTAATTGAGCTGTAGGGACTAGATATTTGTGGCTAGTACTGGTCAGATTTGGGTTCAAGTCTCAGCTCTTCCTGTGACCTTGGGCAGGTTACTTTAGCTGTAAAAATAATTTCTCCTCGTAGAGCTGTATATTAATAATAAATGAGATTATATATGAAAGTAAGAGATTTTATGTGAAAGTGCCCAGCACATTTGGTACCTAGTGGGCACTGGATTAACATTTGTTTCCTTTACTCTCACCTTAGTTAGCTACAGAGCTTCAGTTTTTTCCACTACTGAGCTTGGCCACAAGTGGCTGCTCTAACAACCTGGGCTAGGGATCTGTTTCCTACTTGTTTTCTTAGTTCCTTCCCTGAGTCTGTACACAGAGGACTGGGATATCAAAAAAATGTGGTATTTGAATAGTGCCTTAGGAGTTCATGGAGTATTTTCTCATCTGTTACATTGTTTGAGCTTCACAACAGTTCCATGAATCCAGGGAGGGCAGGACTTACTATTATATCCCTGTCTTACAGAGGAAGAAACCATGGCCCCGAGGGTAAGGTCACATAGCAAATTCATGGCAGAGCCTAGGATGTCTGATTCCTGCTATAATATTCAGTTTATTTTCCCACTCTGGGGAAAATGACAATAAAACAGACTATTCTATAGAACCAGTGTTTTTTCTTTTCTTTTTTTTAAATGTGAACAGAGATAGCTGATCTCTATTCTGCCCTCTGGCCACATATGTTTAACCAGCCAGGCTTCCGTCTGTGGATAAGCTGGACTCATTGCCTCCAGTTCAGAATCTTGCCTGCTCTCATCCTTGCCACGACACCTGACACCCCCATTGAGATGCTCAGCCTCCCTAGACCTTTCACACACTCCTACAGGGAGTGAAGGTAGCTGGTTGTGGGTAGGGCACAGAAGAGCCTCGCCCTCTTGACTTGCTCTTAATGGCTCACGGTGATAATTCCACCTGAGCCTCGGCAGAAGAACATGGGGACCTGGGGCTCCATGCCCCAGACATTCTGAGGTGCGCTTTTCCAGGATTTCTTTACACGAACTCAAGAGCATGCATTTATTCATGTGGGTCTTCATTTGTCACACATTTATTGTGGGCCTAGCTATTGTGTGTTGGGCATACTGAGCTGTACATGACTGCTCCAGCCTCTGACTTGTTCAAGGTGGCAGTAGATCTCTAGCCTGGTTTTGTCCTGTCTCACCGTAGCTACTCTCCTTAACAAACAAACAAACAAAAAAACAGTGTGGCTCCCTGAACAAACGAGATACCACTTGTGCTTCCCTGGCTTTTGACTCTGGCATTTGCTAACTGTGCCAAGCACCTTGGAGTTCAGTAGTGAACATAAGGTTAGGGGAGCTACAGCCAGAAAGGACATAAGTAGCCAGACAAATAAAACAGTTACAGGGTTCGTTGAGTGCTATGAAGGAAGCAAGCAAAAGGCTGCTCTGTCAGTCAGGGTAAGTGAAGGTGTGCTATGATAACAAACGACCCCCACGTATCAGTGGCTGACAACAACAAAGGTTCATTTCTCCCATGTGCTACATGTGCATATCCATCCTGAGCTACACCACTGTCCCTGGAGAGTGGCCCCAGTGGCTCTGGGTTAGGCCTCTGGGGCCTGAACATTCGGGGCAAACTAGGCTGGAGATTAGGAGTATGGAGATTGGGAAGGAATTTCTGTGACTTGGGGATGGGTGCAGTAAATGGGGCTCTGCTGTTGTGGTAGAGTAGACTGCTGTCCCTGTGGGTCTAAGAGACTGCCTTGGCTGCCATCTTTGAAATAGGTATTTTTGTGTGTGGACTTTGAGGCCCTTACCTAATTGTCCATCTCCCCACCTTAGCCTCAACACACATGCCCCTCTGAGCCTGGTCTCTTGTGGCCACAGCATCCTGCTGTTACCCCAGAGTTAGAGCCTCTCACTGCCTCTCATCACGGCTGCTCCCCAGAGCTTTGCTGGGTATGCTAGAGTGTCCAGAAAGAGTGGGGAATATGGGCACCTGGAAGCCTCTAGGAAGTGTTTTCAGGCCCCAGAGAGTAAAGAAAGAAATGTGGGAAGGGGTTGGTCCCTGAATACTCTGGAGTTAAGGGAAGAAGCACTGGGGACAGTGGAGCTGGTTGCTTTAGGAGAGGCTGTGGTCCCAAGAGATAGGGCTTGGAGAGTCTCCATTTACATTCCTGGCTTAGCCCTTGATACTCTTCCCACCCCTCCTTGCAAGACTAGTTCCTTTTGAGGTGGTGCTTGGCTAGCTTTTGAGAGGCTACAGTGGCTATGTGCCCAGGCACAAGTACTAGCTCTCTCCCCACTCTTCACCTCCTAGGAACTGGGCCCATCCTGGGGGAAGCAGGGAGGGGCTCCTTTTTATAGCCCACATGTAGGCTTTGTGTATAGGCTCTGCTGCTTCCTTCCGGCCCTGGCCCTTCCTGGTGTTGGCCGGTGGCCCTGGCTTCAGTAAGACTCAGGATGCAGAGTAAATGGGGCGGGGCTTTTTCCTGCAGAAGACTGGCGTCTCTTTTACTGAGCCCAGGCCTGGCACAGAGGAGGCTGGAGTTAGGAAGCAAGAAAAGGAGGTGACCCAGTCCTTGGTCTTGGAAAGCTTGTGATCTGGAACATGCAGAAAACATTAAAGCCCAGGGATGGCAGGCAACAGTTGAATTGGCTTTCTCTCCGTAGCAGCCCATCCTGCCCTGTGGGGTCCCTCCCCCCACCGGCTAGCTCACCAGTGTTGGGTAGAAGAGCTGTGCAAAGGCTGTGAAGTGCCTGTGAGCGACACAGTAAAGTGTGGACGTGTGGAGAGTGGGTGATCTGACGGAAGCTCCAGGCCGTGGCAGTGAACAAGTGGCCACGCCAGTAAGGGTGGGGCCAGGGAGAGTTTGACTGATTGTTTGTTTGTAATCTGATTCTTCCTTGGTGCAGGTGGGTCGTTCACTCTGGGGTAGGCTTCCTCTTTTCTTGGACACCTGGGGATAAGGCTGAGTTGAAATATCCTGAGGGAAGTGATTGTTGAGGGCATGCCCTCAGGTCACAATGTCCTTGGCTTGGCCTGGCTCATGGTAGGAGTAGGGCATTAACCTTACTGGGTTCTGGCTTTGTACATGTGGGTGTGTGCTGGGGGAATTCTGACACCGTGGGTTTGGGTGACTTCAGCCTGAGGCCTAGAGAGAGTGGGCTTTAGTTCACAATGTAATTAACTCTGGGAAGGAGGGGAGGAGGGCCCCAGTTAGCCATAGGTCCCACAGGTTTTTCGGCCTGCTTGGGATAGGAGGTCAGCTAAGGGATGCAGGTTAATTTCCTCAGCTGGGAGGTTGGGCAGCAACAGGGGGAGGGAGTGATGGCCCCTCTCTGGGGCTCTGCCGACCCACCTGACAGTCACCCTGTTCCACCTGATAATCCTCCAGCTGTTTGGAGGCAGCTCTCCTCTTCCTACTGTAGTCACTTCCTCCACCCACAATAGTAATTGAGTATAATGTGCCTGTGTTAGCTTGTCAGTCTTAACTGGGCCTGTGGCCTTTCTTGGGGGCTCTTAGTATGTCCACCAAGATGGTTAGAAAAGGTCACTTTGTCAGGGATTTTGCTGAGGGCCTTTTGAGGCCATCGGTGAAACACAGAGCATGCTCTCCAGTGAGAAAAGAATGCCTGGCCAGCCTGCCCCCAAGAGGATGTTCTGGTCCCTGGCCTGAGAACTGGCCCACACTGGAAGCAGGAAGCTCCATGCAAGGATGTGTGCCAGTGGGGTGTGGGGCAAGAAGCTATGCTAAGCAGTTAAAACTAGGGAGTTAAAATCCGGAGGGAGAGATCCTAAGGTAGCCATCTCTCTCAGTAGGGGAGGTGATTTCAAAGAATCTGAGCTGGGCTTCCTGGGCAGGCAGTGAGTGAGTGACTTCCCTGTTACTTTGGGGTGAGGTCAGAGACTAGATCACTCACCAGGGCTTTGCTTCCCAGGAAGCAAAGTGGGGACAGCAGAGTGGCTTGGCTTGGGCTGGCATGGCTCAAAGATGGTGTGGCCAGATGCTCTGGAGAGGCTGGGCTGAGCAGCTCTGAAACGGGAGAGCCTAGCGGGGTCTGCCGAAGCCAGGCATCTGAGCAAGCAGGCCTCTGACCTGGTGACTTCCCTTCATTACATAGAACATCACCAACCCCATAGTCCAGGTAGAGTCTGTGTTGAAGGTTTAAGGACTGGCCCCACATTCACCCCCAAGAGGAGGCAGTAACACAGAAACCAAAGAGGCGGCAGCCAGGGCGGGGGTGGTAAGACGCCATGGGGCTCAGGGAGCTCCACAGGGGAAGGCCACTGCTCTCCTATCTGCCTTCACCCACTTGTCTCTCTGTGTTAGCCCTGGTCACTCCGACACTACCCCCACCCCACCCCTGTCCTAGGCCCTGTTGTTTCCTTGTGGAATGGAGATCTGGATTTTTCTTTCCTCTAACCCTTTCCATTTCTTTGTTGGGAGGGCCCTGCAGCAGAAAGGTGGCAGAGAGAGGCTTACTGATGTCCTGGGCTGTGGGGAGTAGGGCTTCATTTGTCTAGTGAGCAGGAGCAGTTTGGGCAGCAGTGACTCCTTTGTTACATTTTTCTCTTTCCACAAATACTTATTAAGTTCCTGCCAGGCATGGGGCATTGAAGACCACAGACATGGTCCACGCCCTCAAGGAGTTTGCAGTCTAGTGGAGAAGACAGTCTCTCAGCCTTAAAATGCCAGTGTGGTTGCTGCTGTGGTGAATGTGATGAAGCAGCAGTGTGCAGTGCAGCCCAGAGCCTCCCTGCTCCTCTCTGTCTGTGTTGGCCCTGCTTGCCCACTTGCAACAGGGATCCTGAGGCAGTACAGAGCATGCGCGTAGGGCACAGAAAGCCTTGGCCTTGAAACGTTGGCTCAACCACTCACCCGCTGCCACCTTGGGTAAGTTAATTAACCTCTCTGTGCTCAGTTTCTTTACTTGGGAAATGAGAATCCTGATCCCTACTTCATAGTGTTGTTTGTAGGGATGAAATATAAGGCAGTTTTCATCCTTGCAAGGCAGTCTTACCAAGAGCCTCACACAGTGTCTTCACAAAGTAAATGTGCAAGAAATGAGTGGTAGGATGCTGGATGCCGCAATTGCTGCTCCTGCCTTCCCACCCAGCACAGGTGACTTCCTCGTCCTCTGCCTCTCAGTTCCTCATAGTATTTGTTGGTGGGCTCTATTTAACATAATCTCTTCAGCATAATATGCATATCTAATTCTTCCTTCCACTTTCAAGCTCCTTGGGGTACGCTTGTATTCCAAGTGCCTAGCATAATGTCCCTCCCATGAGTGCTCAGTGAATGTGGTTAATTGTGAAGAATAAATAAAGCCATCAGGACTTTTTGGGGAGTTGGAAAGGTGGGTGGTGAGAGGGGGATGTTAAGGGTGATTCTGAAGTTTGTAGTTTGTGCACCTGTTTGCATGATGATGCTCTTACCTGACCCAAAGGGTACGGCAAGAGGCCTGGGTTTTGGTGAGAGAAGACAATGTTTGAGATGAATAGTGGGGATAGCACATAGGCAGCTGGATTGAGGTGTCCGAGGCTTGAGAGGACTAGGCTACAGACGCGTTTGTGAATTACCTGTGCAATTATAGCTGCAGGCATAGCTGACATTGATGAGGGAGAAGACAGCATCAGAAGAGAGGACCTTAGTCTGAGCCTTGACGAAGGCCAGTGTTTAATGGGGATAGGCCTGTAGCTCACAACATGAAAACCAGGTGAGTTGTGTGAGAGAAATCAAGGGCAGAATTTTAAGCAAGAGGGAGAGTGTGGTCAGCCATGTTGATTACTGAGGGGGTCAAGAAGGAGGACCATAGAGAAGTGATTGATGTCCAGTATTCTGGTTCTCCAAGTGGCTGCATATATTATGGGGGGGTGTTTTATGTGTGCCTTTGAGATTGTGGACATCCCTGGGACATGGCCTTGGTGGGCCTCCAGCCTCCCTCCTGTAGCCAGGGGCCTGGCAGACAGAAGCCATCTAGAAGGAACATGGGCAGATCAGCCTGCAGGGGGAGGCAGAGGTCAGACCACACAGGACTCTTGACCCATAGCTGATCCATGGGCTGCCTGGGGAGTCATCTGGGCTCAGGCCAAAAAGTTGGAGAGGTGGCTCACGCCTGTAATCCTAGCACTCTGGGAGGCTGAGGCGGGTGGATTGCTCAAGGTCAGGAGTTCGAAACCAGCCTGAGCAAGAGCGAGACCTTGTCTCTACTATAAATAGAAAGAAATTAATTGGCCAACTAAAA
>CAUYRT010034405.1:0-15883 GCA_963574885.1 Lepilemur ruficaudatus | reverse complement strand
TGCCTCAGCCTCCCGAGTAGCTGGGAGTACAGGCATGTGTCACTATGCCCGGCACATTTTTCTATATATTTTTAGTTGGCCAATTTCTTTCTATTATTAGTAGAGACGGGGTCTCACTCTTGCTCAGGCTGGTTTCGAACTGCTAACCTTGAGTGATCCTCCCTCCTCAGCCACCCAGAGAGCTAGGATTACAGGCGTGAGCCACCACGCCCGGCCTCTAAACAAATTTTGAATGTTTTATAACCTGAACTTTGCAATTCATAATATATCATGAAATTTCCTATGACGTTGTTTTCTGAAAACATGCTTTTTTGCCTGACTGTGTAACTCAGGGTCTATATATGCCCTAATTTATTTAAGTAAATCCTGTTTTTCCATTTGTTTTACCATTTTAAACATTGGTAAATATTAAGATATAAATAATGTCAACAATAAACATACATAAATCTCAGCAAACATCTTATTTTCTTATAGTAAACTACCATCAATGGAATTGCCGAGTCAAAAAAGTAAAAAAAAGGCAGAGACGGGCAAAGCTGGGGAGAGAGGTACCAGTTCGGAATGGGTCATTTTGCCATTCTAAAGAAACATTATACATTTAGGCCAACAGTTCTCAAACTTTTTGGTCTCAGGACCCCTTTACAATCTTAAAGATAATTGAGGACCTCAAAGAGTTTTTGTTTACCTGGTCATAAAATATTTACCATATTTTAAAAATTGGGAATTTATTAATAAAAAAGTATACTTATTACTTCATTTAACGTTATAATAAACTCATTCATGCTAACATAAGCAATTTTTTAAATAAAAACATTTTCAAAAACAAATTAGTGATAAGAGTGGCAATGTGTTACATTTCTGCAATTCTAATGTCCAGTTAATGAAACCCGGATTCTCATTTCTGCTCTGTGTTCAATGTGTGGTAACATATCATAAAACTGCTAGGAAACTCCATTGTATAAAGTAAGAAAGTGAGAATAAAAATAGAGAATGACATCTGAGTACATTGAAAACAGTTCTCAACTCACAGACCCTGTTAAAGATTCTTAGGGGCCTCTATATGTTCCCAAACCATACTCTGAGAATTCTGCTTCAGGCAACAAAAATCCTTTGAAGAATTTTTAAGCATAAAACATCAATATTACCAGTTAGAAAATGTGTTTTAGAAATACAGGGTACCAATACTAGCTCATTTTTAAATAATGCATTTACTTACTATATTGCACAAAGTTAGCAAGTATTATTTCAAATTATGTTCAGAGAAGTAACAATTCTATTAACACCACTATTACTTATTTTTAAAAAGGCATCTTTTAAAGGTACATATTTTAAAATCCAAGTGTACCACAAGTCTTTAAGCATAAATAAAAAAGATTAAGATCATGATTTATTTTCTTAAAATATTACTCCTTACCATGTATGGTGTCATATATTGGAAACCATCCTGAGATGACTGTCGCTGCTTCACTATACAGTAAAGGATCAATATCAATGTACACTTTACCAATGGCATCATTTGCACTGTAAGTGTCATGGTCAAGAACTGTGATCTGTAGAGGTTCATCTTGTAAGTCTTCATCATCCACCTAAAAGTGTATCTTAAAATTAAATCTTATATAGCTTTAAGATCTTAATTACCACACACACACACACACACACACACACACACACACACACACACATCTCAAAAGATAGCTTATTTCTGGGGAAAAAAATCTTATAGATTTATCTCTAAGCACAAAGGTAGAGAGGAACACACAACAAAAAGTTATAACATCTTTCTCTATACAAGATACCATCTTTCTGAAGAAAAAAAGAGTATAGTTCACCTCCAAGCACAAAGATAGGATGATTAACACAAAGTTTTAACTCCATGTTTTATATATTGTCCTATATTTTACTACTATGCCTATGATATACAGCAAAAATGCTTAAGCCGGGCACGGTGGCTCACGCCTATAATCCTAGCACTCTGGGAGGCCAAGGTGGGAGCATCACTCAAGATCAGGAGTTCGAAACCTGAGCAAGAGTGAGACCCCGTCTCTACTAAAAATAGAAAGAAATTAATTGGCCAACTAAAAATATATACAAAAAATTAGCTGGGCATGGTGGCGCATGTAGTCCCAGCTACTTGGGAGGCTGAGGCAGAAGGATCACTTGAGCCCAGGAGTTTGAGGTTGCTGTGAGCTGGGCTGACGCCACGGCACTCACTCTAGTCCAGGCAAGAGAGCGAGACTCTGTCTCAAAAAAAAAAAAAAAAAAAGAAAAGAAAAAAGAAAAAAAAAAAGAAAATCGTGGTGATGTTGCACAACACTGTGAATTTGTAATTAATGCTATTGAACCCTACACTTAGAAATGATTAAAATGGCAATGTTTATGACATATATTTTTACCATAATTTTTTTTTAAATTTTGTAATCTAAAAATTGTTCATAAGTAATTTTGGATATATGCTAAAATCCAGGGGAAACTACAATAATAATAATAATATAATACATTTGAGGACTTCTATTTTTTTCATCTGTGTTATGTATTTTATCTTCTTAACTGTAATTTTTTTAAAAACTCAGTATTTCTGATTAAGCAGAAAGTATTTTTATGGTGTAGAAAAATTACTATACCTAAAATAAAAGGTACTCTTATTTTACCTAAAATAAAAGGTACTCTTATCACTCCTGAGGGAAAAGGGTCATCTCAAAAAAATATACTCAAAAATGCTGACATTTAAAAACTTACCTCAAATTTAAACCATTCTGAGTTCCACTGAGGGTTGAGTGACTTGAGGTACACATCTGTTTTAAAGGTGGTATTGCCAAATTTTACCTATAGCAAACAAGAAATGATTCAAATATAAATATAAAAAATGTGAATAAAAGTAAATTTTAATGTCAGACAAGCAATGAGAAGGATTAACCCTGGAGGGGAAAAAAGACTATTATTACTATCTCCTGAGACAAAGGGAAAAAGGTATAGTTGGGTCCAGGTAAGTCTGTAGAATACACCTGAAACAAGGGATTACTGACTGTTCTGCTTGACCAGCTCACAAAGAGCTAATTTCCCCAATTTCTAAAAAGCTCCTAAAGCAATAAGAAAAAGATCAACAACCCAACAGAAAAATGGGCAAAGGACATGAACAGATAAGTCACAAAAATGGAAATATGGATGTCTTTAACCATATCAAAAGATGATCAATTTCATTCATACTTACAGAAAAGCAAACCAAAACATTTTTACTTATCGGGATGGCAAGTATCAAAAGGTTTGAGAACATTATTGGTGAGGCATTGTCATACTCCACTTGTAGGAATGTAAATTAGAATAATCTCTATGGAAAGCAATTTGATAACATATGAATATACTAAATTCTAAATGCCTATACCCTTTTTAAGCTAGAAATTCTACTTTTTTTTTTTTTTTTTTTTGAGACAGAGTCTTACTCTGTTGCCCGGGCTAGAGTGCCGTGGCATCAGCCTAGCTCACAGCAACCTCAAACTCCTGGGCTCAAGCAATCCTTCTGCCTCAGCCTCCCAAGTAGCTGGGACTACAGGCATGCACCACCATGCCTGGCTAATTTTTTCTATATGTATTTTTAGTTGGCCAATTAATTTCTTTATATTTTTGGTAGAGATGGGGTCTCACTCTTGCTCAGGCTGGTTTCGAACTCCTGACCTTGAGCGATCCACCCACCTCGGCCTCCCAGAGTGCTAGGATTACAGGCGTGAGCCACCACACCCAGCCAAAATTCTACTTCTTAGAAGTTATCACATACAGGTATGCAATGACATACATAAGCAGCATTATACTAGCAAAAGACTGAAAAACACCTAAATATTCATCATTTTCGAACTAGTTAAATTAACTATGGTAAAGCAACACAATGCAGTGCTAAATAGAAAAATGAAGCAGTTCTCTATGCACTGATAAGGAACAACATCCAAGATATACACCTTTCTACTGCAGAACAGTGTATATGGCATTCTTTGGGGAGGAAAAAAATTTTAAAAAAGTTGGTGTACATAATAGGTATACACCTATATATTCACAGATTATTTCTAGAAGAATATATAAGAAATAGTAACAGTAGCCACTAGAAAGAGCAAAAGAGGTTGGCTAAAGGGCAGCGAAAGGAGACTGACTCATTTTGTAGCTTCTGAATTTTGAATCATGTATATATTTTACCTATTTTTTAATGCATTGTTTTAAAATTCAAAAATATCAGCTGGGCGCGGTGGCTCACGCCTGTAATCCTAGCACTCTGGGAGGCCGAGGTGGGAGGATTGCTCAAGGTCAGGAGTTCGAGACCAGCCTGAGCAAGAGCGAGACCCCCATCTCTACTAAAAATAGAAAGAAATTAATTGGACAACTAAAAATATATAGAAAAAATGAGCCAGGCATGGTGGCACATGCCTGTAGTCCCAGCTACTCATGAGGCTGAGGCAGAAGGATTGCTTGAGCCCAGGAGTTTGAGGTTGCTGTGAGCTAGCTGACACCACGGCAATCTAGCCTGGGCAACATAGTGAGACTCTGTCTCAAAAAAAAAAGTCTAAAATTCAAAAATATCAAAAATAATTTGACCAAGCACAGTGGCTCTCACCTGTAATCCCAGCACTTTAGGAAGCCTAGGTGGGAGGATCACTTGAGGCCAGGAGTTCGAGACCAGCCTATGCAATATAGCAAGTCCCCCCTCTCTAGTAAAAAAAAAAAAAAAAAAAAATCAGCAGAGCATGGTGGTACATGCCTGTAGTACCCAGAGGCTGAGGGAGGAGGATTGCTTGAGCCTAGAAGTTCAAGATTGTAAACAGCAATAATCTGGCCACTGTTTTCCAGCCTGGGTGACAGAGAGAGACCCTCTTAAAAAAAAAAAAAAAAAAAAGTCAAAAATTAAATTCAAGTGGTAATAACTCTATTTTGATTCAAATTATAGAATTCTGGATCTACTTCTAGGAATTTAACCCAGAGAAGTGCTTTCACATAAGCCCTCCTTCCCAAAAAATATAAAAACCTGAATAGTCATTCAACTGGAAACTGACTGAACAAATCAGATGGATCCCTACTAAAAAATGGAGTCAATTATATTTACTGTCATGGGAAGTTATCAATGAAACAATAACTGAAAAAACAAGCAACAGAATAAAGCATGATTACTTTTGTGCCTAAAAATGAAATGTGTACATAAGTTTTGTTTTTTTAAAAAGGAGTGGAAGAAAAGTAGATGAACACAAGCCAAAGACCTGACAGCAATTATCTCTGAAGAAGGAACTGACAGAGTGTAGAGAATACAGTACCGTGTAGTAAAGAAGAAGTAAGGCTTTCAAGTTATAGGAGTATTCAAATTTCCATCTTTCTAAATGGAAAGTATTCATGTATTACTTGTGTATTTTTTTTTTTAAATCGAGATGCTAAAGAAATGAAACTTAACGAGGGAAAAGAAACAGAAAGAAGAGTGGGTCTTGCTCAATTACTAATTTAATTTTCATTACATTTCAATATTCAAGGCATGATATAAATACTTATTGCTTAATTTATCTAAAACTGCTCTATTTGAAGTAAAATGTTGGGATTTATAAAACCATTCAGAAAGGTTTTGGCTCAACTGGCAAAAACAGCACATCATTTTCAAGTTGTAAGTTCAGAGCCCTCTTCACTTTTGTCTCACTATAGCAGCTGTGCTATACTGTGCCTCCTTTTGGTCATCTGTCCCTTCTAGATATGGTAAAGGTCAGACAGCCCACAAACCTCAATAAATAAACAAACCTAAAACAAGATTTTAGAAAAAGGAAAAAGGCCAGAGTATATATTTTGCCAACATTGTGATGCTTTCCCAGTCTAGTAAAGGAGAATCACAGTTCATTTGATATTATTTAATTTAAAGGAGATTTTATTACTTAGTAATTAAATGAATGTGTTACAACAAGAACATCAGTGATTTTCATGGAAGTTCCTCCAGTAAAGCAGAGCATTCTCTTTTCTCATTCATTAGCTAAATTATCCTGAGAAAGTTATTTAACTTGTTATTTAAATGTTTCCTCCTCTGAAAAGTGGGGCTATAGAGCACATTACATAATACACATAGAGCTAGCTAGCAAATTGTCTGGCACATAGAAAGTACTCATTAAATATTAATTTCTTTTTCTCTTGCTGTTCCCTGAAAGGCTTCTGGAAAACACTAAATGACAATTTAGTTCTAACCACTTTGTAACATACACATTAATATTAAGATATATTTCCATTAATACTTCGCTTATACAGAACCCCATCTTATTCACCCTAGAGATTCTGACAAGAATAATCACCTTTAAGTATTACTTGCTCTTCACTGGCTCCCTAACATCTTGTATCATATACAGTAGAAATTCTCTCAACCAATGCAATCAGGACCAGTACTTGGTCAGTTAGTTAAATAACTTGGTTAAATCAGAGAATCATAAAAAATAATATAAACCATAAACATTTTAAGATAAAACATAAACATCCCTTCCTCTGTCTTTTAATGTAAAGCTAAGGCCTCTTCTTTGAGTAAGGGTCTACTATTCAGAGTTCTGCATCTTTTTTACATAAACCACATTCATAATGTATCCTCTGTGATTTCTGGTTTGGGTTGATGTAATGACAGTATTTAGAATCATCTGGAAAAAAAATATGAAGAATCTTATATTTTTTCCAATCTTTTCTCCATCTAATTCAAGAGCAATTTAGTGACTTTCTGTAAGTCTTTACATAGCATTAACTTCACTTTCACACTCATTTCATCAATTTATATAAGATTTAAATAGATTAGAGGCCAGGCACTGTGGCTCACGCCTATAATCCTAGCACTCTGGGAATCCGAGGCGGGTGGATCACTCAAGGTCAGGAGTTCAAAACCAGCCTGAGCAAGAGTGAGACCCCATCTCTACTAAAAAATAGAAATTAATTGGCCAACTAAAAATATATAGAAAAAATTAGCTGGTCATGGTGACACATGCCTGTAGTCCTAGCTACTTGGGAGGCTGAGGCAGAAGGATTGCTTGAGCCCAGGAGTTTGAGGTTGCTGAGAGCTAGGCTGACGCCAAGGCACTCCAGTCCGGGCAACAGAGTGAGACTCTGTCTCAAAAAAAAGAAAAAAAAGATTTAAATAGGTTAGAATAGCAAATACTGTTTATATAAACAGATTTGGAAATAAACACAAATGCCTCTGGATAAAGTATATCAGCCAACCAACCAAGGGAAGACTCCAGGCACACTGGAAAGTAGTCCAAGTCATACCGATATTCAAGAATATGCCTTATGAGAGGAATACAGAGCACTGGGGACTGCAATAAGTCAGTTAACGGAAGCTGGCTAAGAGCTTCAACTGTACAGATTTCTCCCCCTAATTTTCAGACTACTCAGTAATCTGTATTCTCCTTATCTTACTTAGATTTCATTCTCACTTCTATTGAGGAAGAATCCCCCTTCAATTACATACAGTTTATGCTGCCTTTTGCTTTCACTTTGTCCTATTCACCTGAAAAGTGCCCCTTTTCCTTTCTGCCTATGGAAATTTTATTAATACCATCCTCCAAGCCCAGACAAAAGATTTCTCTTGACTAGCCTAAGCTTCATTATCTCCCCCTCTTATGAGCTTATATTACTTACAATCAACACCAATATATGTCTTTATTAAATTGTAGTCCTGCATTATACCCTTTTTCCTGCATTAATTTTTCCCTTTCTGATAGACTATTCCTATTAGGACACAAATATGTCCTAATATCTTCTAATTTATTTTTTTAAACAGTAAAAGCTACATACTTCTCAAATACCACACTATTCTTTCCCCTTCATAGCCATATTTCTTGAAGCCGTTACTTCACGCTGTTCTACTTCCTCACTTCCCATCTACTTTAATTCTCTTTAAGTCACTACAGGATGGGCTTCCATCCTCACCATGCCTCTTGTCAAGATCAGTAAAAACCTCCATAATATCTAATTCAGTGACTTCTCTGTCCTTATACTTGACCTCTCAGTGCCATTTGACAGGTGAGGGCTTCCCCTTTCTAGAAACACCCCTCTTGTCTTCTAAGACATGACTTTCTCCATTTTTCTCCCATCCACTGGCCCACAATCTCAGTTTCCCTCCACTAGTCCCCCTCCTCCTCCAACACACCTCTTACTATCAAGTTTTTTCAAGCATCCATACTGCTTTTCTCTCCCCGTAAGTCAGAGGTTTGCAAAGGGATAGAACCAACCTCCAAGAGGCTTTAGAAATTTCTAGCAGTGTTTTTGGGGAAAATTGTGGCATTATTTATAAATAGCATTAATATATAGCATGTACCGAGGAAGAGCCAGAGTTGCTAGGTATACTACAATGCAAGAGAGTCCCCAACAATGAAGATTTGTCTCATGTTATGACTTTAAAATGTCCTACCAGATGGTCATACGGGTAAGAAATTTACCTAGACCCTAACTCAGTTTTACAAGTAAAAATATCATAATGGGATTTCAAAATACATTAGTTGTCAAGAACTACAACCATCAAGTAAATCAAGAGTTAACTCTGCTTTTTCCCATGAGTTGACTATTTTGGAAAATCTGATAACCAACGGCAATAAAGATCTGTCTGAGATGCCAAAACTACACAACTATCTCACTCTGTGTGAGGAGCAGTAATATTTATGTGATTTTACATATAGGTGAAGCACTCCCTATCCTGTGTCCCAGCTTTATTTTCTCCACATGGGGGACTTCTTGCTACCCAGTATATTCTATCTTTTACCTAATCATCTTCTTTATAAACTCCCTTCTTGCACTAAAATGTAAGTTCTACAACTGAAGAAATTTTTGTTTTATTCATTGCTCTATCCCCAGCATCCAGAACAACGTCTGATACACACAAAGACGCTCAATAAATATTCATTGATTCAATCTGTTACTTCATGGTTTTGTTTTGTTTTTTGAGACAGTCTCACTCTGTTGCCCAAGCTAGAGTGCCGTGGCATGAGGCTAGCTCACAGCAACCTCAAACTCCTGGGCTCAAGCAATCCTTCTGCCTCAGCCTCCCAAGTAGCTAGGACTACAGGCATGCGTCACCATGCCCGGCTAATTTTTTCTATATATATTTTTAGTTGGCCAATGAATTTCTTTCTATTTTTAATAGAGACGGGGTCTCCCTCTTGCTCAGGCTGGTTTCGAACTCCTGACCTTGAGCGATCCACCCGCCTTGGCCTCCCAAAGTACTAGGATTACAGGTGTGAGCCACCACACCCGGCCTACTTCATGTCTTATGTTATGGTCATGAACAAGTATTTCCATGTTGAAATAACAAAAAAAAAAATACTTTTATTTCTGATATATTAGAGTTTGAGCACTGTATTGATTTTTTTAAATTACTGAGTATAGACAGGTTTTCTGAGCTAAAGGATGTGATGCCAGGAATGTAAAGGGGACATTTCAAAATGCCTGAATAAAGGGGGTGCTAGGTCTCACAGAGTTGAGAAACAATGGCCTGCATGAGCTCATTTTTAACTCGGACATCTTTTTTGAATTCCAAAGTCACAAGCCCATCAGCCTTCTTGACAATTCCAAGTAAAGGTCCTATAGACATCTCAAACCTAATATGCTCAAAGGGAAATTGATTCTCCTCATTCAATCTCTGTCATCCCCTTGGAGTCTCAGAAAATTACTCAGTGACTCCAGAAAGCTAGGAGTCACCTTTTAGTCTCCCTTTCCCTAGTCCCTGACTCCAATTTACCAACAAATCCTCTACAGAGTCTATCTTCAAAATATACGTTACAATTCACCCACTTCACTCCATTACCAAAACCATCACGTTGGCCCACACCACTTTGTTATTTGAACTGTTACAGAATCTCCTATTAACGGTTGCCTGCTTCCACTCTTTCTTCTTCAATGCATTCTCCACCTGGCAACAAAAGTGCTCGTCTGAACAACTGCTTCCTATTGAATTAGAGTAAAATTCAAACTCCTAATCATGGCCTATAAGGCCTTGCCTGATTGGCTCTTTGACTAACTCTCCATCTTACACCACCCTCCTCTTCACTGACTACATGCCAGCCACATACATCTTCCTTCACTTCCTAAAACATACCAAACTTCCTCAGGGTCTTCCCTCTACTGACAAGCTCTTCTTTAGCTTCTCTTCTGCCAACCCCCTCCCCTACACACACACACAAATAAATACACTCCCTCAGCAGCTCCCACAGGTCTTATGCTTGACTGACACTTTCTCAGAGGCCTCCCCTGACTACTCAACCTAAAGTATGTGTTCCCTATAATTCGCTTTCTATTGTTTTCTTTCAGGGCACTCATCACAATTTGTTAATTATATACTTAATTATTTCTTTACTTTTTAAATGCCTGTCTCTCCCACTAACATATAAGCTCCATAAACGTAGGAACCAAGTCTGTCTTGTTCACCATCTATCTATTCATGCATTGGCTAGAGCAGTGACCAGCACAGAGCCTTGCAAATAGCAGACACTCAATTTGTTGAAAGAAGGAAGTAATGAGTCACCCTTAAATCTGCCCCCTTCCTCCCCAGCAAAATCCACTTACTTATCAAAGCCTGACAATTTTTACCTGATAAATGTCCTTCAAATCTTTCTCTTCTAAACCATTCCCATTCTCATATATTGCCTGGATAATTTTGCCACCTCTTAACTGATCTCCCTGCCTCACTTCTGTCCAGTCCATCAGTAGCATCACCCTTCAGGTTGTCCTATAAAGAAATCATCTAATACAGCAGTCTCCAACCTTTTTGGCACCAGGGACCATTTTCATGGACGATAACTTTTTCCATGGACCGGGATGAGGGGCTGGTTTCGGGATAATTCGAGCACATTACATTTTTTGTGCAGTCAAACCTCTCTGCTAATGATAATCTGTATTTGCGCCCAGTCCCCAGCACTAGCATCACCGCCTCAGCTCCACCTCAGATCAGGCATTAGATTCTCTTAAGGTGCGTGCATTCTCAACATCTAGCCCACCAGATTCTCAAAGATCCATCGCATGCAGTTTACAGTAGGGTTCACACTCCTATGAGAATCTAATGCTGCTGCTGATCTGACAGGAGGCGGAGCTCAGGAGGTGATGCGAGTGATGGGGAGCAGCTGTAAATACAGATAAATACACCTCCTGTAATACACCTCCTGCTGTGCATCCCATTCCTAACAGGCCATGGACTGGTATTGGTTGGCAGCCCCAGGGTTGGCGACCCCAGATCTAATAGACACATGATCCTATTTTATTTCTGCTTTAAAAGTTCCCCTGGCTTACCCCTGCTTATAGAATAAAGGAAAAACAGTATAGAAAATGAGGACTGACTCCAATCTACCTTTCCAGTCTCATCTCCCACAATCTCCACTACCCACATATCCCCTTTTACACCAGACATGCATGTTGCAAACTAAGATGATTCCCCGAACATACCACGTATCCCATTCTGTGCCTTTGCCACTGATGTTCCCTTTGCCTGGTAAAATCCTAGATGTTCTTCAAGGCCCACCTCAAATGTAACTTTCTTAGAAAGCCTTATTAAACCTCCAGAAACATAATTAAGTTTCCATATTCAAATAAAATATTCATCACCTTGTCTGGAGAGGCACGACCACCACAGTGATTAAGAAAACAGACTGCCAGGCTATGGAGGTTTATAAACTAAGTAACTTTAGGAAAATTATTTACAGTTCCTGGATCTCAGTTACTTCATCTATAATATGGGATAATAACAATATTTCTATAGCAGGACTGTTGTGAGGACTAAGAAAAAGTACTTAGCACAGACCTGACAATATTGAGACTGGACAAATGTTAACTATTAGATATTAAAATAAACTGTGTCAGTCTCTAAACTACCTGAAAGCAAATTCTATGCTTTGGTTATCTGTGTATCCCCGTTACCTAACATCTGACACAAGAGCACTCGGAATTTTCTCAAATGAAAATGAAGTTGGGATTAAGAATCAGCATGACAGTATATGGGGTGGGGGGTCTTGGGGGGGAGAACTGCAATAATTAGGTTAGAAAACCTTTAGGGAACATTAAGAGTATTTTATATTGAGAAGAAATCAGGCTGTGTACTATCATTTATCTACCAGCTCTAAGCATTAATAACCGAAATGATTACTGCTCTAATGCTCTGGCTCATCACGACTATTTTTATTACAATTTTTATTTGGCTTCTTTCAGGCTTTGAGTTATTACTTTCTGGGCCCTAAGCCTGTGCTAATTTGCATGACTTTTAAAGTAATCATTAGATTTAAAAAGCAATTCTGCAATTTAAACCCATGGCGCTTAATTGACTTCCCACCTCAAGGCACTAAATTACCCTGAAACAACTCATCAGACCTGCCAGTCTGTACAAGAGCAGAAAGTGTTACACTTGTGTTTTGGAACTTACACTGATGATTCAGAAAATGTTAGGCTTAAGAGCGGATCTCCCAGCACGGTAGGACTCCAAGTGCCCATAAAGGGCTGTGTGTACGTTTTTAAACACGATGTCCACCACTCCGGCCTGAGGAGCCACCCCTTCCGGACAGGGCGCGCGCGTGTGTGTGTTTTTCGGTGGCTGCGCGGCCACGCCCTGGGATTTCCTGACTGGCAGGTGGCCCGTCAATGAGTCCCGACACCGAGGTCACCCCGGCATGCAGCCTCCCCGCGCGGCGGACAGTGCCGCGGACGCCTGCGAGCCGCGCGCCCATCACTCGGGCTGAGGTCCGGCGGTCATCCCCGCGGGGGAGAGCTGGCCGAGCCCGGCGGGCAGCAGGGCAGTCCGAAAGGGAACGCGCGCGAGGGGCTGCGGGCGAGGTGGGTAGATCCTTCACAGGGCTCGGCGCCCCCTGTGTTTTGAGGGGCAGGACCTCGCACCAACCTCCACGAAGGCATCAGTCAGGTCGCTAGCACGGTCCATCACTGGCAAATGGCGCCCGGCCACGATTTTCACCTTCAGCTTCCCAGGCATCGTCCCGGCTTCGGCCTCTCCTGGAGCTCCTGCAGAAACAAACAAATGAGTCTGCGCCGAGCGCGGGGCCCGGCGGGTGGGGGGGGCGCGGGCAGCGGCGCGCGCCGGCGGGAGCGCGCGGGGCAACGGACAGCGGAGGGCGCGCGGGGGCGCCGGGCCGTCGCGCGGCGGGTTGCCACTCACTCTCTCGGGAGAAAGGGGGCCGTCCCGCGCGGAGGCCTCATTCCGGAGAGGCAGCCGGAGGAAGGAGCCCGGCGGGTTCTTCTGCTCTGACCCCACAGTGCTGGAAAGACGAGGAAAACCCAGTCAGCATCGCGCTGAGCCTCTGCCGCACCTGCTTGTGTTTCTCCTCCCCCTCAAAATGGCGGCTCTCGGGGCGTGGAGGAAGCATCGATCACTCGGCGCTCTGCCCACTTGGCCGGGGAGAAATTAAATTCCCCGAAAAGATATGAAGGGGGCGGAACTGACTTGGAGGAAGCGGGAGGGCAGGGAAGTGGATCGAGTCCTGCATCATCCACCGACGGGCCGGGAGGTGGTTGGTGCGGTGCTGCTCCACTCGAGGCAAATGCGCTTTCCTCCCGGGGCTGCGCGCCCGCCCGGGCCTCACGAGCTGCAGAGCGGCAAGCGCCGCGTTTCCCAAGGGCTGTGACAGAAGTAGCAGCAACGGAGACTTGCTAGAGGAGCGTTTTCAGTCGCCCGTTAGTGAGTGGTTCGTAAGACCAATCTATCTGGTTTCTACCCGGAAGGGGTACATTGTTTTCAACGAAATAAAGTAAGAAATATCAGGGCGACGGCTCCATAGCTCAGGGGTTAGAGCACTGGTCTTGTAAAGTAAGAAATATCAGAGACATCTCCGATAATGGAGTTAAGTCTTATGTCGTGAAACTGTTGATTTTGGTCATCATATGTACTTTAAAATCGAAAGTCACGGCTTGAAAAGTTTGCATTGCACTCTTAAATTGTCTCATTGAGCTTATTAAGCAACTACAAGCCTGAAGACCTAACCTACACTGCTGGCGGAAGTAGTTCAGGGCTTCCTACCGTGGGAAAGTAGTCAACCACGAGAAATGAATCCGAAGAGCATTAAACATCTTGAAGACTTGACCCAACTGTACGTAGGAAAACCTGCTAAACTGAGGCGTTATCTATAGACTCAGACCATCTGAAAAAGATTAGGGAAATTGAGGCACACAGAGGATGTAACACAAATCACCCCATGCAAAATATCAAAAGAAATACAAAATCAGCATTAACAATATACTCCATATCAATACCAAAATCAGCGTTAACAATGCCGGTGGAAAGATTGTAACACTGGAATTGTCAGGAATAGAAAATTCCTAAATGACGGTAGCATCATGATATTTTTAACTTCAAAAACGCTCAACAGGATAGATTACTCCAAGCAGTAGTGACTCAGAATTAGCTTTTCAAGGCAAAAATTCCTTTCATAGAAGGAATATTGTTCACATAAGCAAGGGAAAAGGAAACCATAACCAAAAGAAAAAGGAAACGACTTCCTCAAAATAAAAATCTAAAAAAATAAATAGCTGAGTTTTTGAACTACAGATACTATTATCTATTCAAACTATGTCAAAAAGATAGAGGCCATAGTTCCCATGCAAATTTCCATACATCCACCTGCAGCTTTTTCTTAAGTGTGACTCTTCCTTTAACATGCCCTTGCGAAATTCTGAAAATTGGCTGGTTGTTTTGGGTTGTAGGATGGAAGTAGCTTTCTCTAATAAAATTAGAGTATTACCACATTACCAGTTCATTTTTTTAATACAGAAATGTATAAAGAAAAACTAGTAAGAAACCTGAAGTTTAGCAACAATCTTAATGAAAGATAATGCAGTGGTACATTACAAGATGTTGTAATGTAAAAACTATTTGCAAATTGCGCAATTAGAGGTTAGCAATCTCAGCCTCCTAATTAGTAGCCTATAAGGTACTTGTACGTACCTGTTGCCCTAGGCTTCATCAACAGGAGATTATAATTAAGATGTTTCCTGGAGGCTATTTTTAGTAGAATTAAGCTTGATTTCAGTTTAACCGTTTCCTAATAATTGTACTAGTTTGTTTTAATTAATGCTGGGAACAGTGCTGTCTTTCCTGACAAATCTACGGTGATCTGACTCCTGATTACCTTATCCTCCTCTTTTTGCATTTTAAATTCTGCAGTAATATAAGTTAACTTATATTGTTTGCTGTGTGCCAGGTGCTGAATTCAGTGCCTCACAGCTTTTAAGCCTCTCTAAAATCCTATGAGATAGGAATTATCAGCCTTCATTTTATAGATTAGGAAATTGTGGTTCTGCAAAGCTGTGGTGATTACCTAGGGTCACAGAGCTGGTAATGATAGAGACAGGATTTAAATCTAGGCAATGTGGTTCTGCAAAGCTGTGGTGATTACCTAGGGTCACAGAGCTGGTAATGATAGAGACAGGATTTAAATCTAGGCAATGTGATTCCAAGAACCCATGTTCTTTACAGGCTACATGTAGTTTACCAGGAAACTATGCTTTTTCTGCTGCCTGGAATATCTTTCTCATAGTCATCCTATAAAACACTTAAAAATTGGTGTTGAAAATTAATTAAAATTAACAACTCAGGTTGGACACGGTGGCTCACACCTGTAATCCTAGCACTGTGGGAGGCTGAGGCGAGTGGATCATTAAAGCTCAGGAGTTCGAGACCAGCCTAAGGAAGGGCGAGACCCCATCTTTACTAAAAGTAGAAAGAAATTACTTGGACAGCTAAAAAATAGAGAGAGAGAAGAAATTAGCTGGGCATGGTGGCGCATGCCTGTAGTCCCAGCTACTCAGGAGGCTGAGGCAGGAGGATTGCTTGAGCCCAGGAGTTTGAGGTTGCTGTGAGCTAGGCTGACGCCACGGCACTCTAGCCCGGGCAACAGAGTGAGACTCTGTCTCAAAAAAAAAA
>CAUYRT010034403.1:0-68325 GCA_963574885.1 Lepilemur ruficaudatus | reverse complement strand
CTAAAAATATATAGAAAAAATTAGCCAGGCATGGTGGCGCATGCCTGTAGTCCCAGCTACTCGGGAGGCTGAGGCAGGAGGATCGCTTGAGCCCAGGAGTTTGAGGTTGCTGTGAGCTAGGCTGACGCCACGGCACTCTAGTCCAGGCAACAGAGTGAGACTCTGTCTCAAAAAAAAAAATAAAATAAAATAAAAAATAAAAGCATGGTTAAGATGAGAATGACCATGAGAGTCTGACGTGACAACACTATACTGAATCATCTGAGTTCACACCTACCGCGTAAGGATTAGACTGCAGAAAAGTTGTCATGGGTTTGAAAGTGGTATTTTAATAAAATAAAATAATGTATGTAAAAAAAAATCGTAGAATCAATAAATTCTAAACCCCACAGAGACGCTGCGAGTCATCTAAACTCTCTTGCTCCTTGAAATTTGGTCCTAAGGATCAGCCACATCAGTATAAGCCGGGAACTTGGTAGAAATGCTGAATCTCAGACCCCCAACCACCCAACTGATGGAGGAGAACCTGCATTTTATTGATAAGATGATCCCCGAGTGATTCTCAGACACATTGGCACATGAGTGGTGCTGCTGTACCTCAGTGGCTTCCAAACGCTAGATTTTGCAGTCCTTACGAAGAATCACTTGGAGTAAAGCTCTTCTATGTTTGGATTACTCAACCCCTGAAGAGTAAAATTCTGGAGTGGGGCATGCATATTAAACAAACAAACAAAAAACCAAAATCCATCCAGTTGATTCGGATGCATCCTAATTCCTCCATTTCTATGGTTGACAGATCTAGTAAATAGTACTTTGCAATACACTTACATTAAAAAATTACTCATTGCTTATCTGAAATTCAAATGTAATGGGGCATTCTGTAGCTTATTTAGCAATTCTGTTCATCTGACGTAACAACAGACACTCGGTGTAAATGCCTTTTTGAAAAATCTCGTAGCTGACTATATCAGAGCTAAGATTCAGACTGAGTTCTCTTGAGTATAAGAGTTCTTTGTAAAATACAAATGTATAAAAAGTAAGGCGTTTGGACCTGTGTGAATTCAATGATATTCTTCTTGTTTTCTTAATATGTTGATTTTCATATGCAGCTCAATCTTCTAAATCAGTTATTGTAGATAGCACGTAAAAGAGAAAATTATGTGTCTCGAAATATAAGGAAACCAAATAACATTTCTTACAGTAAAGTTATTTCCTCCCGAATAATCCAACTGGAGGTTTTTTGTTTTTAATCATTCCTAAATAATACTTTGTTGCTGGAGGTTGTTTTTATTAACTCTCAAATATGGACACATGAAAAAAATTAAAATGCTGTATCGTAGCTATTTAAATACAGAGCGTCTCTTGCTCAAATAAAGTCTGAAGCTCAAAGTCTCCTCATGCAATACTACTTTGCCAGATTTTTAAAAATAAGGGGATTTTCACTGTTGGACAACACGTGAGCATTGAATTTGGAAAATACAGAAGTACGGAAAAAGCAAAAACGCCTATAACCTTGTCACCAGGAGGTGACCACTGTAATGATTGAGCGTGTTATTTTCCAAATATTTTTTTCTGCAGACTTTTTTTGTAGTTATACTACTATTGCACCATAACGTATAATAATATTGTGCTTTTGGACTTCACATTATGTCATAAGCCTATCCTTTATTATTACAAATAATGATTCATTTATTCTAGATACAATATCAAGTAGATACTACACCTAAGCTTTACTTTTCCCCTTAATTCTTTTGGGTTTGAGGAATCCTGTGCAAATTTAAGCCTTTCATTAATCACGCTGCGTAGAACTCTTACGGTAGAACAGAAGAAACTGTGGCCCTCCTCTCTGTCTTAGCCCTTATAAAACTCTTCAGTCTTAGGAAAACTGGAGAAAATACCTTTTTGTGAAAGAGCAGGGCCTCAGTTTCTGGCCAGTTAACCCAACTTCCTGTTATTTGAAAAAATAACAGAAAGGTAAGCTGGTCCCCACATGCAAGTTCTCTAAAAGCTCAGCGAAATTCACCCGCAGCTGTCACTCCGAGGTGAGCCAGACTAAATCTAATTTGTTGGGTGGAAAGAGTTAAATGAACTTTAACTGAAAAGCTCTCTTTCTCTTCCTCTCAGGGTAGAAAATAGCCAAGGGCAACAGCGGATGACTAATGTGTAGAATATTGCAATTAGTATAGCAAGGTACTTACAGGGATCAAATTAAAAAATTCATTAACGTACGCACTTAATTAAGAAACACTTTTCGGTTTACATGATAAATTATGACACCTATTAAATCTTCCGGTACAAGCTGTAATGGCTTCTTTGCTCCTGGGTAGAGAACCACTGCCTTTGAGGTCCTTTGAGACTCCCCAGGGACCAGCAGCGTTAGTGACGAGTGTATTAAAAACAATGCTTTCCCCCTGCAAGGTGTAGGGGCATCTTTATGGGAAACTAATTCATACTTAAGAAAGCATCAGGGAGCAGGAGGCTGTCACTTTTTTTTGCTGCCAGCAGATGACAACAAACACAAAATGACCTTGAAAAGAAGAGAGAAGTCCTTGTTGCCCAAGATTCCCTAAAGGGAGGTAGCAAGGACAGTATCTTTTTTTTTTTTTTTTTTCCTGTTTGTTTTTGTATATTTTTTTTTTATATCCAAACAATTACCCACCCCAAGAAAAAAAGTTAACCGTGGAGAGAGAATATATTTGAAATAAATTATGTATTAGTAGATAGGTAGTCAACATGCCTCTTTTTTTTTTTTCTTTTTCATCTGGGAAGAATTAAAAGGAAAACAAAGAAGAAAGAGAGGGAGGGAGGGAAGGAAGAAAGAGTGAAAATAAAAGTGAGGAGTAAATACTCCTCAGATCTATCCCTCAGAACCTTGTTGTTTCGAATATCTTTCTTCATCGTGGAAAATATGGATGGGTAGTGATAATAAAACTAGACTTCCATTATTTTATTCAGAATACCTTTACTGTCTCCTTTAATATTCTTTATGGAACGGGAGTTAGCAAAGCTGGTAAGGAAACCTAGACAATTAAAAATTGGTTTGCGAGAGTCAGCCGTGCTCATGATCTCCGGGGCGATTCTCCTGGCTCTGGACGACAAGTTCTCACAGTTACGGCCGCTGCTTTAATGGACCTGTGAACCCCTTGACAGTCTGGAAGCGTCTGCCTTTCTGGTTTCTCTGAAGGCAAACTGTTTCCATACGTAGAAGGGAGGATGCCCAGGATGACGTTGGGGATCTGAGTCAAAGCTGGACGAATTGGCAGAGAAAGGCTTTTCCAGCTCACTTCTCCGTGAGCTTTTCCCCACTCGAAGGAAGTTACGAAGCCACACCTTTAATTCCAACTTCTGACTTATAACCCCAGCTTCTGACTTATAACACGCAGACCATGTTATCTGTATGCTTTCTCTTTTAGCACTGCTTATCACTTTTATTTTTTTCCTTATGCCTATTATAGGAGCAATAAGGAAAATACCTGAAAGAACATTTTGGAAAAAAAAAATTAAAAATCAACTCTAGTGCAGTTATTTTCATTTCTTTTTTTTTTTTAATTGCAGAATGGTAACAAGGGTGCAAACCTTTTGGTTACGCGAATGGCTTTTGTACAGTTTGAGTCAAAGTCGTAAGTGTCTCTATCACCCAGATAGTGTGCATTGCACCTATTAGGTGTGAATTTACCCATCCCCCTCCCCCCACCTGCCTGATTGCCACTGAATTTTACTACCATATGTACACAAGAGTGTTGATCTCTAAGTTTCAATTTAGTAGTGAGTAAATGTGGTTTTTGTTCTTCTATTCTTGTGGTCTTCACTTGATGGTCTCCAGTTCCATCCAGGTTGTTACAAAAGGTATTAGATCCCCATTTTTTTGTGGCTGAGTAGAACTCCATGGTATACATAGACCACATTTTATTAACCCACTCGTGTATTGATGGGCACTTGGGTTGTTTCCACATCTTTGCAATTGTGAATTGTGCTGCTATAAACATTCAAGTGCAGATGTCTTTTTTTATAGAATGTTTTTTTTTTTTTCCTTTGGGTAAATACCCAGTACTGGGTTTGTTGGATCAAATGGTAGGTCTACTTTTAGTTCTTTGAGGTTTCTGCATACTACTTTCCACAGAGGCTGTACTAGTTTGCAGTCCCACCAGCAGTGTACAAATGTCCCTTTCTCTCCGTATCCATGTCAGCATCTGTTGTTTTGGGACTTTTTGATAAAAGCCTTTCTCACTGGAGTTGGGTGATATCTCATTAATGGTTTTGATTTGCATTTCCCTGATGGTTAGAGATGTTGAGCACTTTTTCATGTGTGTCTTGGTCATTGGTCTATCTTCTTTTGAAAAGCTTCTGTTCATGTCTTTTGCCCACATTTTAATGGGGTTGTTTGGTGTTTTCTTGCTGAGTCCCTTGAGTTCTTTGTAGATTCTGGTTATTAGCCCTTTATCAGATGGGTAGCATGCAAATATTTTCTCCCACTCTGTGGGTTTTCTATTGATTCTATTGCTTTATTTCCTTGGCTGTGCAGAAGCTTTTTAATTTAATTAGGTCCCATTTATTTATTTTTGTTGTTGCTGTGATTGCCTTTGAGGTCTTCTTCATAAATTCTTTGCCTAGGCCAAAATCTATTATTTTTCCAACCTCTTCTTCTAGAATTCTTTTAATAGTTTCATGCCTTAGATTTAAGTCTGTTATTCATCATGAATTCATTTTTTTTTTTTTTTTTTTGAGACAGAGTCTCACTCTGTTGCCTGGACTACAGTGCCGTGGTGTGAGCCTAGCTCACAGCAACCTCAAACTCCTGGGCTCAAGCGATCCTCCTGCCTCAGCCTCCCAAGTGGCTGGGACTACAGGCATGTGCCACCATGCCCGGCTAATTTTTTCTGTATATTTTTAGTTGTCCAATTAATTTCTTTCTATTTGTAGTAGAGACGGGGTCTCGCTCTTGCTCAGGCTGGTTTCGAACTCGTGACCTTGAGCGATCCTCCCGCCTTGGCCTCCCAGAGTTGCTAGGATTACAAGCGTGAGCCATTGTGCACCCCTGGCCATGAATTAATTTTTGTGAGTGGTGAGAGGTGCAGATCCTGTTTAGATAGATCATACTGTCTATCTAAGGAAACATGTTTGCTCTGTTGTCTTCTTTGCCTTTATCTACTTCACTTGCACTTTTTTCTATGTTGTTTTGTACGTGTGAATTTTTAGCGGGTGATTTCCTAAAATATTCACACAAACGACCCCCTACTTACTTTGTTCCCAGCCCATGTGCCTAGTAAAAATAATAGCTAATATTTATTGGATCTTTAAAAAAATGCTGTTCCTTTTTAGTTCTCATGACAAATAGAAGGTTAGAACTATTACGTGCCTTTCCCCAAGTTGCTAACTGGTAGAAGAGAGTTTTGAACTCTGGTAGTCTAACCCCAGAGGTGACTTCTATCCAAGGTTCTATGCAAGGTTGCTTTTCTAGAGTAGCCACAGAAGAGTCATTTCAAGAATTGATTAGCTTTACAGAGAAGAAGGGAAAGATGGAACAGAGATAGAGGAAATTGCCTCGTTTTGGGAGTGTGGGTACCATTATAGGACCAGCAGTGCAATTCTAGAAATTAAAAACAATTAACCTTTTCATTTTTGAATAAAAGATTTTGAAATCGATGATTTAAATTTTCTTTACCTCACTATAATTTCTTATCCCCTTCCTTTATTTTATGGGACTTGTCTAATGTTATTTTAAATAGCAGTATTGTTTGCGTAGCTGCCTATACAGAAAAAGGCATATTGGTGAAATTTGCTTATCTGTCACTAAATTTTGCTGACTTTATTTTGCTGCAGGAGGAATTCCAAATAGAGTCATTTCATTTCAAAGTCAATTTTTTTTAATGGCATTTTTTTAACCTATTTCTTCCAACGGTTACTTAGTGTTTTAAATATGACAGAAATAGGCTTTAAAGGATTTTTGAAACTTTTAAATAAATCATTGAATGAAAATGTCAGCATAAGACTTTTTTCAGGGGATGAGGTGTTGAGCAATAGATCATCCTTACCAGTGATTTTCTTTGCAGATTGTTTTGTGTGAAATAAGATCGCCTATGAATACTCCAAAACAGCCTGTAACGGCCGCTAATCACTCTCGTGTCAGAGCTGATGGCTTCCATATATCTTCCCCAGACTCCATCAGAAGACAGTAACAATTTCAAGAACCAGTGCTTAAAACTGCCATCAAATAAATTCCCGGTCCCATGTCACCTAAGTGCACATTTCCATTTATGACAGAGGAGGGCAGTTGTCCTTAGTCATGAAGAAATTCTCATTGAAATCTGACTTTCAACTTTTTTCTAGAATAATCATAAAAAGGGGAATTTTTATTGGGAAAGCATTATTCCATAAGACGGCGTGATCTACGTGACAGAATGCGGAAGGGTCTCCTCTCGGCTTTCCTG
Source organism: Lepilemur ruficaudatus (assembly GCA_963574885.1). NCBI lineage: Eukaryota > Metazoa > Chordata > Mammalia > Primates > Lepilemuridae > Lepilemur > Lepilemur ruficaudatus. The sequence continues at coordinate 61,897 of CAUYRT010034403.1, read as the reverse complement.
GGCATAGCGTGTCACCTTGGGGAGAGTGTTTTTTCTGAGCTCATGCCACCTTTTCTTCCTTATCTCATGGGGTCAGTGTTTTTTGTTCCAGGTTGCCAGCTCCTGCCTTGTCTGAGACGAGCTTTGCAGTACCTGCCTCTTTCTCACCGTGACCGTAGCTGTGTCTCCCACCTACTCTGGGAATTCAAGTCAGCTACTTTCTTTCCTCTCGGAAGTGAATGAAAGTTTCTTGGGCTGAACTTTGAAAATACAATCCCCAACTCAAAGTTGTTCAACTTACCATTTTTTTTTTTTTACTTTATCATGGTGCATTCCAGTACTGTATTTAATAAATTACGTGAGTTATTCAACACTTCATTGTAAAATCAGCTTTGCGTTAGGTGATTTTGCTCAAAGGTAGGCTAATGTGAGTGTTCTGAGCATGTTGAAGGTGGACTGAGCTAAGGTCAGGTGTTCGGTAGGCTGGGTGTATTAAATGCATTTCTGATGTACAATATTTTCAACTTACGACGGATTTAGCAGGATGTAACCACATCCTAAGCTGATGAGCATCTGTGTTTTTTTAACCCGTGCTTTAATGCTGGTGCTTTCTTCATCCTGCTTGAGACCCCTGAGTCTGTGATTTTCCTCATTGCTCTGCCAGACGATATTGACAGCATTTTGGTTCTTGCGTGTGCCTTCCTTCATGAGCCTCTAATTTCTCTAATCCTCACTCTTGCATGTTTTTGGACTCTGACTTGCCCAGCTTATTTTAACAGGTGGCTTGATTTTGGCTCTTGTTCTCTTGGGCTGTGTAAAAGAATTAATCTTGAGTGTTCTCCCTTCTCTAATTGCCTGATAATGCTGCCTCTCTATGAGGTTGAATTCTTCGTATGTCATTGTGTATATATCTGTATGTTTACATGAATCCTCATCTAAGATTTTACTGCATGCCATCTTTAGAGTGGGTAGTGTTTTCAAACATTCATGGAATTAATGCAAAAATGGAAAAGGGAAGATCTACTTGGAGCAAGATATGAGAAGGATAAATAGACTTCAGTTACCATGTCAGGGTGAAACTTCTCTTCCTAGGTCGTGTGTTTGGCAGAAGTTTTCTTCAAAGAGAAGAAAGGGATACAAGCAAATCCGTGGTACTTTGGCATGGCAACTTGATGAATCTGGCTTTCCAATCTTTGATGTGAACGGTAGGAGTTAAGGAATGTGTTTTTCCAACACAGCAAACAAGTTTCTGGGTTGCAAGAGGCGGATGACTTTAATACACGTGTTTTTGGAGCAGTTGGTGTGTGTGTGTGCGCGTGCGTGCGTGCATGTGTGTTTTAAGAAACTTACCTGCATAGTGTATTTAGCTACACAACCATGAGTAAAGCACATCTAATGATAAAATACAACTGTCAGGGAAATATATTGATCATATAACATGTTATCAGCTTCACTCTCTCACTGTGCAAGGAAGCGTGAACTGCTTTTTGTTTTAATATGCACCTGTGACATCCATCCCTTTGCATTTATTTAGCATTTATTGTGTGTTAGCCACCGTGAAATGACTGGGTACACCATTTATCTTCTTTTAAAAAAATTTTAGCCTACGGGAAGACTCTATAGCTTTCCTTAAAAGTTACTTTTTTTTGGAGGTAGTTGCTGATAATATAAATTATTTTTTTAATTAAAAATAAGCTGCAAGATGTATGTTTATATTTGATTATTTATTGCTCATTTTAAGTGAGATTTCCCTGTCACTTGCACCCATTCAGATATCCTGTACAGTTTTCATCCTGGAGTAACTTGGACTGTAAGTTCAGAATCGTTGAATTATTTCTGGTTTCCAGCGACTTCATTAAGATGGCTTGTTTTTCAAAACACCAAGGGAGCATTTAGGGATAGAGGCTCTCATGAAAATGGTTTTTCACTGAAACCATACACAGTGCGGGCGGACAATCTCCCCCTGCAGGAACGAGAGAACTCGATGATACGGTAAGAGAAATAGACGAAGTGTCCTACGTCAGCTTTTCATCCCAGATGAAAACACACTGGATAAGGGCAAAAGGTGATCCCATTTTTCCTGGAAACTTCCATTGTAACAAACATGGGTTGCAGATTGAAGAGGATCAACCCCAGAGTACAGTGGTTCCCAGTGTTCGTTTATCTCGAATGGAAAATTTACACATCTGTCACTCTGAAAAATTGTGATTTATGTCACTCGTTCATTTCTGTCCTTCCACTACCATCGCCCAAGACTACCTTCTGTTTGAGGGCAAACCCAGCCCCAAACACCTGCCTGGCAGCTACAGTCTCTGCTTTCCTCTCCGACGATCCTGGCCTGACCCATCTGCAGGATGAGTCTCTGAGCCAATCCTGACTATTCAGGTGGGACGGGAGTCCTTAGAAATTTGTGAGCATCCAAGAAACATTAACGAACTATCTTTGTTCTCTCACCAGCTTTCCTTGATCTACCTCTTACTGTTTTATTCCTGCCTTTGTTATAGGAGTGGCCTTGCATACCAAAGACCCTTTACTTGATCTGACGCCAGCCAGTCTTTGTGGGGGTAATTGATTGGCAGAAACCCAGCCCAAATTTTTGCAGGTGATTTGTGGCACAGGTAATTGCCTACTTGTGAATATTTTCTAAATTTGTGGTCACTGGAAGATAAGTGATGTTTTTTGATTCTGAGGCAGCTTACAACCAAATTGCTATCGAAAATTACAAATGCCAAGTAATTCAATTTTAATTTTAAAATATTTTTGACCAGTCTAGATTCTGGGATATTATTTTTGAGTTTTTAAGATGAGTTGCTGGTATCCTGTAATATTGTTACTTTTTTTTTTTTTTTACTTCCGATAGACAAGTTTTATTATTTCTGTCCCTTGATGAACAATAAGGTGATATATGAAACCCTTTTGGTGAGCTTGTTCACTTATTAAAAAACGACTGAGCCTCTGCAGTTCATAAGAAGCTACGTATGTGCTTAGAGCGTATTCTTTGATGCATAGAATATTATCTGAAAAATAACAGACGACAAAAGACCAAAAAATTAGTTAAGCAACTATTAAACTCATTGAGTTGTACAGTTAAATTACATGCATTTTACTGTATATAAATTTCATTTTGCTTTATGTAAATTATACCTCAGTGTAAACCTGACTTTAAATAAAAGAAGTGATTATGGAGCATCTACAAAGTGACCAAGATCGTGCTAGTCTCTGGAGCTACAGAGATAACTCAGATTAATCCCAACTCGCAAAAGCTCACAGTCAAATAAAAAATATATAGTGAAAGCAAAGGGTGACCACTTGAGTGTGCAAAATACAGCAACGCAAGCTTGCCAAAGGGGGATTTAGAACATATAAGTGTTCGGCTGGTTCTTGGGAGATAGAAGAGAGAGACACACGGGGAGAAAAAGATCTCATTGCTAAACTGCTAGTATGTAAATCATCCTGCTCACTCGTGTGTTTACTTTTAACTGATGACAAACCTCTTTTAGAAGATCTGCCTTGAAGCTCTTGTCTGGGTTAATGGCTCTTGTCATAGAATTCTAGGCATGGTGCTGCCAGGGAATTTTTAACTTTCTGGTATTTCATTAGATGATTATTCGTTCCCCCAGGAACCCAGTCCCATGCCTGGTGTATAGAAATTAATCCATATATATTTACTCAACTAACCTGAACAGAAATGATAGCAGAGTTATGTTGTCAGGAGTTCTTCGAGGAATTGGGATGGAACACATGGCAGAGATTAAGTGTTGGTCCTGAAATAACAAACTGTGTTCGAAAATAATATCCCAGAATCTAGATTGGTCAGAGGGGTGGGAAAGACAGAGAAAGTGAAGGAAGGTGGGAGAAGAGACAAAATTCGATAGTGGATAAGGAGGGTCTTTTGTTTAAGAGAGCGATTGCCTATGGGTGCTAAGAGTCATAGAAGAAGTTTATTCAGGGCTGTAGCATAATCAGATTCGTCTTTTGGATAACCCACTGTCCTGCAGAGTGATGCTAGAAGGAGAATTATGGAAGCAGGAATTTAATCAGAAAGCACTGAAATAATTCAGGCAAAGGCGATGTAGCCCATCACTGAAGCAGAGGCAAGAGGAGTGGTAGACGGAGTTTGGATACAAGAGACAGAATTGGCAAGCATTTGATGACTAGTGGGATGTGGTTCTTAAAATACATATATGAGGAGATAATAATGCATTTCAGTTGTACCTGTTGAGTCAGAAGTAGACACACTTAGTAGAGATGGATAGTAAGCAATGAGACACATTAGTTTCGTACTCGAAGTGAAAGTGTTAGCTCAAACCACGGGAATTTGAGACCCTAGGAAAGAGTGAGAGAAGAAAAACTCTTAAGACTTCTTGAAATTCAGTGCATACATAGCAGAAAACCCGAAGGAGGAAGCTCAGGATGTTTGGAGATGAAGAAAAAGCGCATAAAGAATTAGACAGTTGGAGACCTGAAAAACAAGGCAAAAAGGAATTCAAGAACGCAATTGTCACTAATATAAAATCACATGTGCATTAAGTTAGATAAAATCTGGGAGACTTTTTGTCAATTTGACAAGAAAAAATTTATTGTGTATAAGTTATTGATCGCTGTATAAAAACAAATCACCGCAAAAGTCAGTCGCTCAAAAGAGCACAACTATGGCGTCGCCGTTTTTATGGGTCAGGAATGTGAGCACAAAAATCTCTTGAAACCTGATTACGGAAGAAACATCGTATCACCTTTGCAGCGTCCTGTTGGTTAGAGAAGGTCACACTCGAGGGGAGGGGATTCCACAAGGGCATGAATGCCAGGTCCTTAGAGGGGCCATCTGAGAAAGTCACCTGCCACCGTGGGTGACCTTTTCCAGAACATTATCCAGTAGGGTTTTGGTGGAGTGGTAGATACGGAAACCAGATACTGGTGGTTGGGAAACAAACGTGTAATAAGAAAATGGAGTTTTGTGTAGACAGCCGACTTAAGAGTTTTAACTAAGAAAGTCAGGAGATTGGGATAAGGAAATGCTTTTTATTTTATTTTTACGTACCCTTTTTTTTTGGAGGTGGGGTCTCACTCTCTTGCCCAGGCTGGATTCAAACTCCTGGGCTTGGAGCAATCTTCCCGCCTCAGCCTTCCAAGCTTCTAAGTAGGTGCACGCCACTGGCTAGCAAAGGCTTTTTAATGATGAGAGAGAACTGAGTGTGTCTGTAAGACAAGGAGGAAAGACCGTTAGAAGGAGAGGGGGAAGAAATGGGTAAAAAGGGGGAGCAAACTTTCGGTACACAGTGCTTGACGGGTCTGCAGAGGATGCGGCTCGCAGCCCAGACAGAGAGAGAGGGATCAGCAATCAACAAGTAGAGGAAACACTTTTGTTCTTCAGTGACAGAAGAAAGGAAAGTAATTGCAGTCCGTGTAGGTAAGTTTGTAAAGGTAAAACCTTGAACGTGTTCACCTGGTGACGTCAGAGTTCTTGCCGGGGTAGGAGGCAAGGTGAGAGGTAATCTGAGTCAGAGGCGGGAAGTCTTGGTCTTATGAACAAAACTGAAGCATTTGTAGCTGCTGTTGAGCTAGGAAGCAGTAAGATCCCGGACCAAGGAGAGAGAGCAAAGGAAAAGATGATTACGGAAGAAATGCGGTAACACTGAAGTGAGTTATTAGGTAATTATTACAAGGATATTGAAAGAGAAAGAAGGAGGTGTATGTCAATGGGTCAGAATAAAGTGGTCAGTGCACAAGAACTGAGCTTAGTGTCTCTAAACAAGTCGCTTAGTTGATTTGAATGATTCCGTTGTTCCTTATATCTTTCCTATTCTCTTTCGTCAGTTAATTGTTATTAACACAAAAAGGCACACACGGGTTTCTTGTACAATTCAAGAGGTAAAGATTCATTCACCAAGCAAGGGGATTTATTGGAATGTGCAACTATCATAAAAGTCTAGTTACCTGAATATCTTTAGGTAAGAGGCTGGCTGTTGGTGTGTGGAAAGCTAATTATTTCCGCAGTGACGCTCTCTGACTGCCGGACAGCCTCTTGGCCTCGGTACCTGTGGATTAAGAGTTTGACTCTTAGTGGTCTCGTTAGGAAACTCCTTTGCCCGTTATCGCTTAAGCATGGTCAAGTGTTTCATCCTAGTTAAAGACACAAGAAGAGAGCACGGGTAGGGTCGTTCTGATTCTTGATAGATTAAGGAAGAAAGGTTAGGATCATTGAAGGATGCTCTATGCCAACAGAGGGACATCAGCCAGTGTTCAAAAGACCAATTCAAATTTGCATTAACCTACGTTTAAGTATCAGCGATTTGAGCTTTCGTGTTCTGTAAGTGGGCTGGACTGCTTGGTAACAGGTCAAAATTGTCAATAGCAAGCCCGTACCTCCAAACTACACTGACGCTGGCAGAGACTGAATGCTTAATTTATGGTTAACGCATGACTGAGTGTTAAATGGCAATCAGAAGGGACTTTCTGAGATCATCTGATTAGCTTTTAGCACCCAGAGATCCCTTCTCGGTGGAATCTGTGCTCTGTAATTAAGAACCAGTAGTATAAATGTCTCATAGGATTTTTTTTTGATTTGTGGACCAACAACATATCCACAAAGGGCAGACTATAGAAAAGCATTTGATATTCTGAATGATTGATGAATGTTCCTTTAGGAAAAAATTCTTTGGTTATTATAATATACAAGTTAATGTTTTACTTTGATAGTGCATGGACAATTTCTTTATTTCTTTGAAAAACAGAATAATAAAATTCATTTGATTACACAAATAATATGTTTTTAGTAGAGATGTGTTTATGTCTTGGCTCAAGCCATCCACTGGGCTATGCCACGGACACATTATGTTGAAAACCTCCAAATTAGAATGATCCAAACTAGAAGTGCCTGATTAGAATTAATTTTGCTATAAATTATTTGGATTTTACATACATAAATATTATGACTGATTCCTAAGGTTATATTTTAAATGACAGTGTTAATAATCAGGAGAATGCTATTTCAGTGGTATAATTGCTACATTATAAAATTTTAGAGCTAAAAAAGACTGATGATTCTTTTGTCCATTTTTCTATAATCAAGAAGTATTTTTGGCATGCTCATAGCCTTTTCCCAAAGATAATTTTGTGGTCATATAAGTGTGGGAACAGGAAATTAATGTTCTGCAGGTCTCTTTCTGGAAGAACTTTTCTGCATCCTTATCGTGTTACTACATAGTGTATATTTTCAAGGAGGGCTACTTACTAAACATTTTTCTACAGGAGCTTTCATGAAACTCACTTTGGGAAAACAATTATTCGTCTAACTTTTATAGTTTGCCGATGAAGTAACTGAAACCCTGAATGAGTAAAATGATTTTCCCAACGCCATTAAAAAATAAAAATAAAATCCTAAACCCCCTGCAACCAAGTGAATGGATACCCTCTTGGCCCAGAAGACACCAGAGAAACCTTAAAACTAAATTCCCAGCTATGACAGGACAGGAAGTCAGATGTGCCTTGTTGTACCCTCTCCCCGGTTAACTACCTTTAGGCTTTCTTCCCTATGGGTTAAACAGAACCAGCCTTTTGAAAAGACTTTCTCCACCACTGATTCCAATCAACAGCCTAATAATGCTGCTGCTCTGTTTTTGAAATTTTTCCTGCTAAGAGACTGCCAACCATGGAGTGGTTCTAAGCTGTCTACAGTGCATGCACAGTGAGGGTTTTTGTGCCCTCTGCTTCTCAGAGGGCCAAACACTCCACCCTTGAATCATGCTCAGGCTGCCAGTTTCTGAGCATGGATTCCATGAAGGGGCAGGAAGCTCAATTGCACAGAAATGTTTCTCCTTTCATAAATATTCATGACTCCTCCCATAGCTTATAAAATATGTATATTCAGCCAGCCTGCTTAGCATAAATTTGTGTTCTCTGCATGTGCTTCCGGCTTCTGGCCAGAGAGGCTTCTGCTTCTTAGCCTATCAGAATTGCTACCTGCAGGCTGCAACCCCTTGTAAGAAATAAAGCTCTCCTTTCCAAATTTATAAACCTCATCACTTCTTCGGTTGATGGCATATATCCATTTAGTGACAGATACAAAAAAAAAAATCAAAGCTTGAATTTCATTCCTATTGTTTTACCTTCTCACACTAGGAGTGAATCTCTCAAACAAATATTTTAATAACCAATATCTTTTGATAAATGTGTGCTAACTTTCTAAATTAGTTTGGGTTAAATCTTTATGAAATTCAAACGTCAGTGTCAAGACAAGGGTTTCCTTTGAGATGATACATCTCCCAAGCCTGTTTCAAATTATCTTTGCAATAAAGTAGAGCTTCTATAAACAGCTTTTCATGAAAAAGTAGATGATCTATTTGTTAAGGAGATGTTCTATTTGTATGCGATGATTCATGGAAAACGTGATTTAAGGAAAATAGACATAGTACTTTTTTTTTTTGGTAAAGGAAAAAGATGTTGATAAACACTTGGGTAAATTATAAAATGCCTTTTAAATAGTTCTTTTGTTGTATGCTTTTCTCATTTTAATTGATTGTGATGTTGCAATTCTGCTATGATACTAAACAGCAGCGTCTACTCAAACAGCAATCCCAGTGTGTTCATTTTGTGAGGACACGTATTTGACGCATAATGGGTTTACAGGCGGCAGCAATGCTACCTGACTTTTCGATGATACACAGGATGCTGGGAGTAGAATAACGGATGTTGGTAGGAAAAGAAAAACATTTAGCTTAGTACAAAAAGCCAAGAAGAGACAGAGCAGTCAACTAAAACATCGATATACGAACTTACCAGCAGATTCTTTGATTCTTTGTTCACTGACATAATACTCTCCTTACAAAATACTGAAAAGATAATCTGAAAAAATAAAATGTTTTACTGGGCAGACCACCTGTTGTTGTCATGTTTATTACAATCGTGAATTCTCAGTTATTTCAGTGAGGCTTCCAAACTGCTTAATACTTTCCTAAACCTTACCAACTTAATTTATAACAACAACAACAAAAATAATTGTTACATTCCCTTGCACTTGCTTAGTAAAGGTTTATAGTTTAATTCCTTGGATGTTTTCTCTAAGATGAATTCTTTGGAAACTCTTAAACTTCTTTTGTGCCAAGTGAAATTTTTCTTTTTTAATTTATTAACTTGATCGTCTCTCTCAAGGCCACTAATTATCTTCTGTCTTTGCAGTCACAGCCTAATAAGCAGTTAATTTTGTTCAAGTTTTAGAGATGCATTGTTCTTGGAATCGCCGTGGGTTTTTGCAAAGCGCAGGTGGATAAAGCACGGACCTCATGCTGCTGCGGCTTCTGTCAGAGTTCTCCATAAAGCAGAAGCACTAAATACAGCAATCAGGGAAAAATTAACCTTCCAATAAAGGATGAGCAATTGAAATGCTCAAAATTTTATAAAACTTGGTAATCTCTGTAAGTTGTATAAAAGTGACTAAAGTTTAATTCTGAATTATTAATTACTAATTATTTAATATTAATGATTAATAATTATTGATAGTTAATAATTATTTGATATTAATAATTAATTAATAATACACTGATTACCACAATGCCCTAGAGTTTTCCTAGCACACTCTGTTCTTGGCCAGAGCGCAACGTAAGATGAGTTATTCTTTGACCCCACCCGTAATGATCTGCATACAAGAACATAAAAAGAAACTGTTGGAAAGTATTATAGTGCATTGCCTTCAGAGGTCCAAACTGTATCTACTTATTACAGGAAATGAATAGAGTCCAAGCCAAACAAGAATGAGGTAACAGTTACACATCCCAGAAAACTCTAAGCTTACAGATGTTAACTTTAGAAGAAAAGATAAAAATTTGCTGAGTATGTACTAAAATCCCAATGTTTCGACCTATAACCTGAAAAGCAAACAGCAGAAAATCTATACATGAAATCACTCTATATTATTAGCAACACTATTCCGGTGGGGCAGAATTAGTTCAGACATAGATACATTCCTCTTTCCCTTCTTCTCTTCTTGTCCGTGTACGTCTCCTTCTCTCCCCATCTTTTATCCCTTTTAATCTGCCCTCTTCCTTCTCTCCCGTGTTTTCCGCGTCCTCCACTTCTTGGATTCTCTCCTCCATCCTCTCCTTTCTCTTCAGTCTTCTTAGATCCATACAAACGGATGGTGCACATGTAGATGCAAAATTCCACGTTTCTTTTTGGAATTTCTTACATAGGTGTTAATTTTTAGACACATATCATCAAGCCGAGATATCCATTAAATACCAATTCAGATTTCTAGTGAGTTTCCTGCCTCTTCTAGATTCTTTTTTTCTCCTAAAAATAAAAAAATAATAAAAGATTTGTTCACATATTCACAGAGAAGGAATTTTAAGTGGCTTATTGACGTGTGAAAAGACTCTCCATGTTTCTTCTGACTAACGAAATGCAAAATAAACCGTTACCTCTATAAATTGGGCAAGAACATAAATTTAAGGAGAAAAAGGATGATCCAGTGTGTGGGAAAACTATATTCTCATCTACTGTTAGGATATAAATCGGTACAACCTCTTTGGAGCAATGTGGCAATACCTAAAATATACCCTTAAATCCATCCTTTCATCCAGCAATTCTATTTTTAGAAATTTAGCCTACAGATATTTCAAAGATATTTTTCTAGAAGAAGAGCCATATTACCACAGAAAGATGTGTATATGGGGATGTTCATTGCAGCACTGATTGAAATGTAGAAAGGGACGAGAAACAAATTCCGTGTTCACGATGATACAAATCGTGGCATATTAACACGGTGAATACTATGCAGACCTTTGAAAATGGTGTCGCTTATATGTTTCAATGAAAGTTATCTCTAAGCTGTATTGTTAAGTTAAAAAACAAAATAAGCTTCCGAATACTATGCACAATAGGTACCCACTTGTGTGCTTAATGATATATTCAAACACATGTGAACGTTGCCATAATAAATACATCGTATTTTTAGAAGAATCATAACCCTGATGAATTGAGCATATTGAATTCTACCAATTTGGTGGAAATGAGTATAAGTGATTCCAATAGATTTTAGGTGATATCACTAATAAGCACCAGATTCAGTTTGAGAGGTGCTTTATAAAATGCAAATTGGGTATTTGGGTACCCCAGGTGATATTTGCAATGAGCGCTGGAGACTCCTGCAACTTAACATCTGGACTCAGATTATATAAAAAATATCAAATGCCAGAAGTGAACTTTTCTTTCTTCCTGTTGAAATTGATTTTAAGCATTCTTTCTTTACCCTCCTTGCAGACTTCCATTCTGCAAACTTACCCTTCTTCCGGGACCTGCTCTCAAAGCCTGGGGCAGAGGGTACCGTATGTGTTTGTTCCATGTGATGTTCAGAGTCCAACTCTCATCGATGAGTGTTTGCTTCAGAACAAAAGCTCTTCACCTTCTGATAGACACGAACACATCTCTGAAGATGGAGGTGATTTTCAGTCAAATTCTGAAACACTTTGCGTCTAGGAAAACAGGTGGAAGCAGTTAAGTGGTGCAGAAGTGGGGCATTTCAAGAAAATAGGGCATGGAAATCTGAGCGAGGAAGTTTTCTGGCCTTTAGTGAAGGAAGGAACAAGGGGGCAAAACACGTAATTGGTTCCCTTTCTTTGTGGAGTAACTTGATGCCGTTCCTGTGGCTTCTGGAATCACTGCTGCAACTTGGCAAATAAAGTCGAGGTGGGAAACAAAGGGAGAAGACCCTGCTTTTGTCTACGATAATAGAGGAATTTGCATCGAAAAAGAATAAAAAAAATCTGTAGTGTCGTTATGTACCGGATTCTCCTTATAATTAGAACTTCATCTCACACTGAACACTGACTTAGTGGAGAAAGAGAATTATGTTTTTCATTTTTGAATTGGATTCTCCAGATGCCCCTCTCCATGCCGCCTTTAATCAGAGCCAGATCTAGGAAAATTCTAGGCTAAATGGAACGAAACACAAAAAAAAATGTGTTCAAATTGTCAAATGTTTTCGGTTGATCCATATGTATCCCGCTGAGCTGTGCTAAGCCTGCCTTCTGGAAGTAAAATCAACTTGCCTTTTTGATTTGTGACCATTTGCGCCCCGTCACCTGATAGTTGATTTAACCATTTTTTTAGCATTTAAGAAAGTGGTTCTAAGCTAGGAAAGGATCTCATACATGCGTTGAAATATTTGGGATGAGCGAGGCAATCATATGGAATTTAATAATATGCTAAATTGTCAAAGGCATTTATTGGTCCTAGAGTTTTCTGATTGATTTCGGTTTACTTAGCATATGACTTTGGACCAAATATTTAACTTCTCTGGTCCTAAATATCTTCACTTATTAAAATGAGGAGCTTGCACTAAATTAGCCCTAAACTCCCTCGTAACTCTTAAATTTTACAGATCTATTTGCCTCAGTTTCTCTATCTATAAAGTAGGTTTGCTCCTAATGGCATTTTCAGACTTCTATTTCCTCTACCTTTATCGCTAATCACTAGTTGGCAGTAATTCTTGGTGGGAGAAGCGTTTGTTTTACTGTTGTATAGATAAGGATAATACCGGTTTTAGGAGAGACGAGGTCCCATTAGGTGACCTTTTGCAGTAAAGAAACACATCTAGGTCGATGATCTTTGAGACTGCCAGGTGTTCTAGTGGTGGTTAACCAGTTACACCACGTTTTGGTATCACAATTCAGCTAGGGTCCTTGAGCCCTTTTGAATAAGTTTTTGTTGATTCTTATCGGCCTTGTCTCAACACTCTTTTTTTTTTTTTTTGAGACAGAGTCTCACTCTGTTGCCCGGGCTAGAGTGCCGTGGTGTCAGCCTAGCTCACAGCAACCTCAAACTCCTGGGCTCAAGCCATCCTCCTGCCTCAACCTCCTGAGTAGCTGGGACTACAGGCATGCGCCACTATTCCTGGCTAATATTTTCTATATATTTTTAGTTGTCCAGCTAATTTCTTTCTATTTTTAGTAGAGATGGGGATCTCACTCTTGGTCAGGCTGGTCTCGAACTCCTGACCTCGAGCGATCCTCCTGCCTCAGCCTCCCAGAGTGCTAGGATTACAGGCGTGAGCCACTGCGCCTGGCCTCAATGCTCTTGATAGAACTCTTCAGAGCAAAACAAAATTTTAAATGTACTCTAAAACATTTGGAAGAATAATTTTTTATATTTCTGCTTTTTTCTAATCAAGGGCACTTTCCTCTGGGCGCTAAATACGTTAGCATGCTTTTACAGAGTCAGTAAATCAGGAGCAATGACAATAAAAAGAGCCCTGTCCATAAATGACTTCAGATTGCAATTTATGTGATGACATCACATCCCTTCTTTAACTAGGGCACAGAAGTCTCATTTACCTGCTAGTCTGATAAACACTGGATTTTTCCCCCCCCCCGGGTTGAAATTTAATACGGGCACGTAATATATGACATTTGTATTCAAAAGAGGTAATGAAGAGAAGATGAAGAATTGATAGGGCAGGTGACGTGGTAATACATGCTGTCACGGGCAAGGCGGAGGGTGGGTGGATGACAGAGTTGCATTTCTGTTTCAGACGCAGTCCCTGAATTTTCCAGCATGCACATTTGCAGGCAATAAAGACATAGCAAGTCTCGAGCGGTGACTAGCGAGCTTGCTGTTCTAGTTTTAGTATCTTTCATTGCACGAATATTTATCGCGCCAGCACCGCGCGGGACACTCCGCCCTGCCGACTGCAGTGATTTGCCGTGAGTGCCGTCGCAGTTAACAGTCTACACGCTTTTCTGTTGGAAGGTTGCTGTCTGTGGCTCAAAGCATCTACCTGTCTTAATTAATGCTGCCTTTATGTCCAATCGAGGCAACTGGCGAATTTCCGCAATCATAAAAAATAATTTGTGACTTTTAAAAACGGTTGTTCCTTCCCACCGTCTCAATTTAAGAATGAAATTCATTTGTCTTTTAGTAGTTATTTCTTCCTAATTTGATATATCCATTTATTTTTTATCCAAGGTCTCTGTTAACGCGTACATTGCTATACACATTCAATCCTTTCCCCTCGTCACTGTTTAGCATTCACGTCTGAGTCTCGAAAGCAGAGTTGACTCCGCCAAACAGAAACCCTAAGGATGTTTTTTGCACAGTTGTTACAAATAAAAGCTATATAGATTTTATGGCCACACAGACCTGTTTTGAAACTTAAAGTCATTAACCAGATTAAAGATTAGTGAATGAGAGACTCTTGCCTTGATTCATGCATATCTATATATGATTTTTAAATATAATAACATATAAAATGCGTAAGTCAGCCTGGTCAGTTTCCCTGTTTACACCAAAGGCAGGGATTACTAAAATTCTAGTTATAAGTTGTTTCTAATTATTCACAATCATGTTACCTGCCACACTGGTTATTACAGAATTAGCTTATTTCCATGGTGGTAATAAAACACAATCAACAATTGAGGAGATGATGCAATGTAGGAATTTTTTCAGTCCCTATAAAGAAGTAATTATTCACAGTGATTAATGATAACTAAATAAATTATGTTGATGTTATTTTGGGAGGTAAGATTTGGAGGTTGCTGTGTGATTTTTGGAGGCAGAGTCAAGAAAATGTAACCTTGAAAACGATACGGAATCGGAGTTCTTCCTAATTTTCTTGACCCTTCTCTTTCCTGATGGCCACGCCCGTCATTAGATGAATTTTTAAAAATTGCAGTGCTGGCCCCTTCATGAAGAAGTGATGATGGTAATTACATTTTTGTCACCACTGTGTTAATGTATCAAACAAATATTAACTTATTCCTGGAGACAGTGGACTTGTGAACGTTGAAGTAATGCAGAAAACTTTATCATGTAATCTTTTCCCACATAATCATCGTTGCTTTTTAAAAATACTCCATATTTTTGTTCCTGATTGTCTCCAAAATTCCCATGCATTCATTCATTCCCTGGCTGCCACTCGCCTTTCAGAAGTTTGCACCGGCATCGTCGTATCTAAGAAGTGTCCTTGCTCCCCACAGCTGAGAGAAGCAACCCCAAGACTTAATACTTCATCGTAAACACATTCTCTGTGATTCTGTTGATCAAGGGTAGATTCTAAATCACCTTTGTGTACCTGATGCTGAGCACACTACCCGGGACATAGTAGCTACTCAATAAGTGGTCATTGAACTTGACCAAGGCACAGCTGTATTTTTTTTTCCCCTGTGGGATCATTGTTTCTTAGTTTGTTGTTTTGTTAGTTCGTTAGGTTGAGTTATTGTTTAACCAGTCTAACTTTGGTCTTACATTTAAATCTTGTTTTGTACACTCCAGTGGAAATTAATAGAACAGCAAACTCTCCCTACCTAAAAATATTTCCTCTACAACTTTGAGAATGTTTTTGGTGAATAGCCAAATAGTATGACTCTCACGGTGTGATGACTATTTAAATGATTTGCCTGTGTGTGATTGAAATTCTGTTCATAATACCGATTGGTGACCGGGCGAGGTGGCTTACGCCTGTAATCCTAGCACTCTGGAAGGCCGAGGCCAAGAGGAGCACTCAAGGTCAGGAGTTCGAAATCAACCTGAGCAAGAGTGAGACCCCATCTCTACTAAAAAAAAAAAATAGAAATAAATTAATTGGCCAACTAAAAATATATAGAAAAAATTAGCCGGGCATAGTGGCGCATGCCTGTAGTCCCAGCTACTTTGGAGGCTGAGGCAGGAGGATGGTTTGAGCCCAGGAGTTTGAGGTTGCTGTGAGCTAAGGCTGGTGCCACGGCACTCTAGCTGGGTCAACAGAGTGAGACTGTCTCAAAAAAAAAAAAAAAGTAAACAAAAACAAACAAAAAATTGGATAGGACTACCTTTGTTCATAAAAGAAATAGAACTTTGGTATTTTTTCAATTTTAGGGGGTCCACAATCATCAAATTATTCACGTAATTCCTATGACTCTCAAATAATGAATGGGATGCTTTCAAATAAAAAGTCAGTGACTAGCAATGTTAGCAGAATAGAAACTTATAGTCTTGGAACCACCTGGTATCAGAGAAGACCAGCAGGGAGGAAAGAACAGGAATCAAAAAGATACTGTTTGAAAGGAGTAATAAGAAATCTAGGTTTTCACCCTTCTCCTTCCCCAAATCCTCTTCCAGTCACGTAGTCAGGAAGTTAACACCCATTTACCTCTCTGGAGACATGATCTACTCGCTGGAGAAATTGAAGTGGAAAGGATCTAGGCATCAAGGATATGTGGTTTTCTTCTAAATGTAAATGAATTTTCCAATGATGTTTTCACCAGTGAGTAATTTATGTATAGCTTCCTATCTTTTGTCTCAGGGGAAAAATGGAAAACATGCAAATTTATTAATATAGCGATTCCAGCAATGCAAATAAGGCCATTTCTTAAGTATTTTTATTTTCTGTTTTCAGCAAACTTTTGTTGAATTTTAATACACATGCAGAAAAAGACACAAATTTTTCACAGAGTGATCAGTGGCTCTTTTTGTAACCAGCACCGCTGTGCCTATCCACACCTATTTCCAGACTGTTCATTTGTTCGTGTATAGAAATGCAACTGGTTTTCTTGTGTTGATTTTGTACCTTGAAATTTGGCTGAATTTGTTTATTAGTTCTAACAAGTTTCTGTGTGTGTGTGTAACCTTTAGGGTTTTCTACGTATAAGATCACATCATCTGTGAACAGTGATAATCTCACTCCTTCCTTTCCAATTTGAATGCCTTTTATTTCTTTTTCTTGCTTGATTTCTCTGGCCAGGACTTCCAAATCTATGCAGAGTGGAAGTGATGAGACTAGGCATTCTTGCTTTCTTCCTGATCTTAGAGGAAACACTTTAGTTTTTAATCATTGAGTATGATGTTAGCTGAGGGCTTTTCATGTATGGCATTTATTATTCTGAGGTAGTGACTTCTATTCTTAGTTTATTGAATGTTTTTATTATGGAAAAATGTTGACTCTTGCCAAGGGTTCTTTTCTGCATCAATTGAGATGATCATTTTTGCCATTCATTCTGTATTACACTGATCGATTTTCACATGTCGAGCCATCCTTGCATTTGAGAAATAAATACCACTCGATCATGATGTATAATTGTTTTAATTATGCTGTTGAATTCAGTTTACTAGTATTTTGTTAAGAAATTTTATGACAGTGTTCATCAGTATCGGTGTGGGGATTCTTTTTCTTGTAGTGTCTGTATCTGGCTTTGGTATCAGAATAATGACAGCCTCAGAGAATGAGCTTGGAAATAGCTTTTCCTCTTCAATGTTTTGCAAGAGTTTGAGGAGGATTGGTGATAATTTTTCTTTACATATTTTGTAAAATTTTCTAGTGAAGCCATCTGGTCCTGGGCTTTTCTTTGTTAGGAGTTTTTTGATTACTGATTCAATCTCTGTAATAGTTATTGATCTATTCAGATTTTCTGTTTTCATTAACAAGTCTGGGTAAGTTGTATGTTCTAGGAATTTATCCTTCTCGTCAAGGTTATCCAATGTGTTGGTGTAGGATTGTTCATCGTATTCTCTTATAATCCTTCCTGTTTCTGTGGTATCAGCTTTAATGCTCCCTCTTTCATTTCTGATTTTATCTACTGGAGTCTTTTTTTTCCTCTTAGTTAATGTAGCTAAGGGTTCATCAATTTTGTTAGTTTTTACAAAAAATATCCTCTTTGTTTTGCTGGTTTTTATATTCTCTGTGTCGTTTATCTCTGTTCTAAACTAGTTCCTCTCTTTTACTCGCTTGGGATTTAGTTTGTCAGTTCGAGGTTTCCTCTTTTTAATGTATTCATTTACAGCTACAAACTCTCTTCTTAGCACTGTTTTCAGTGCATTCCAGGAATTTTGGTTTGTTGGGTTTTCGTTTTTGTTTGTCTCAAGGCATTTTTAAGTTTCACTTGTGAGTTCTTCTTTGACCCATTAGTTGTTTGAGTACGTTGTTTAATCTCCAATATTCGTGGATTTTGCAGTTTTCCTTTTGCTATTGATGTCTAGTTTCCTTGCATTGTGATCAGAAAGAGATACTTGGCATGATTTCAATCTTGAATGTAAGACTTGTTCTGTGAGCTAATACGTGCTCTGTGGTGGAGAATGTTCCACGTGTACTTGAGAAGAATGTATAGTCAGCTATTTTCGGGCAGAGTGTTCTATGTATATCTGGGAGGCACCACTGATCTATCAGGTTGTTCACGTTCTTTAGTTCCTTACTGATCTTGGGTCTGGGTGTTCTACCCATTATGGAAAGTAGAGCGTTGAGATCTGCTGCGGAGACAAAGCTTTCCCTTGGCTTGATAGTTGGTTAGTCATTTCCAAGGAAAAACTTGGGAACTGAGGAGGATCCCTGCCATAATCTCGACACGTTAGGGGGCTTATGCGTAAGTATGGAAAAGGAAGGAGAAAAGCTGTGATCTGTGCTTTCCGAGCCTGGTGCAAACGCGTGTCCAGGTGTGGAGGGGTGAGGTCGAACACCATTAGGAGGCAAAGCTTTGCTCAGAGGAAGGGCTGGCAGTGTGATGCCAGGGAGAGAAGGACCTAGGTGTGGACACAGCATCATCTTTGCTGTTGGGAGGAAACCTTCCCATCCAGACGGTTTGGGTCTGATCTCACTCCAGTCTACGGGGGAGCTGTCGTGTGCTGGGCACAGGGCAGCCTCCCTTCTTCTCTGCGCCTCTCTGACACCCCCACCTCCCTGCCAGCCTGGTGTGGCTGATCAAGCTGTTCAAACAACTGGAAGACATCAGAAGTTAAACACTCATTATTTTAATTTGATGCTAATCATGTGTTAATGAGACTAATCCTTGCAATGATTCAGGTAATTTGCTTAATGGCTGCCCAGAGTACAGATTACAGCCATCAGTCACGTCTGACGAGGTGTCTGGTGTGGAGGAGGCTGTCAGGTGAATGAGGTGGGCACGGGCTCGGGAGGAAGGGACCGATGATGTCAGGCACATTCTCTGCTGGAGGGTGGAGAATTGAGGGAAGGAGACAGCTCAGAAACCCAAATTTTCAACCAGAAATGAGCATCCTGGCTCTTGTTTAGGAAGAAGCAGCTAGTGTTGACAGCCTTAGAGTAACACATACACACGGAGATGAGCGTGACCGTTTGAAGAGAACTGGATAAGCAATTCATTTTGTTCTAGAGATGTGATGAACCCAATGCAGGGTTCGTGGTAGGTAGACTCCTCCTACTTTTCAAATCTCTTTTCCCACCAAAATGTAAAAGGAAAAAAGAAAGAAAAAACCACTCAGAGCGAAGGAAGACAAGTTTTTCTTCTCATCTGTAAGAAATATAGGCTAAGATAAAAAACCTGAACTGAAGCAGGATCATGTTTTTACTGCATCCAAGCATCATGAAGTCCACAGGACCATGCACGGTCAGCCCTTCCTGTCCACGGGTGTTGTATTTGTGGACTCAACCAAGTGTGCATAGAAAATATCTAAGATAAAAGATCCAACAACACAACACTAAAAATTATACAAATTTAAACACGATACAGTATGACAAGTATTTACATAGTGTTTTCATTATATTTGGTATTATAAACAACCCGGAGATGGCTTAGAGTGCACGGGAGGATGTGAGTTGTTTATATGCAAAGGCAAAGTCATTTTATGTCAGGAACATGAGCATCCATCGATTTTGTTATCCATGGGGGTGTCCTGGAGCCAATTCTCCATGGATACCAGGGGATGACTACGTATACAGTCTCTGATATGCTTGGACTAATCAGCGAGTCCTAAGTTGGGCGCACCTTGCTCTCTACAATGTTACTGGGTTGAATCATGACATATCTTTTTCCCCACAAAATACTGGAATTCCGTAAATTATTAAATGCCCAAATATAGAACTAACAAATCACTTAGGGAGTACACATTCAAAGCATCTGCCCACTTTTTTTGGTTTAATTTCTCCATATCAATATGGAATGTAAAATTTTATAGACATGTGACCTGTTTGTGGATAGCTGAATTATTTTATTAATAGTCTCTAAATGTTTTGGTGAGGAGGGAGGATGAAAAGAGGTGGATAGATTTAAACATGAGGGGCGTGTGGTTTATTTTATGTTTAACTTAGTCGTCTTGATACACTCACGAGAGCCTCTTTTATCTTCCATGGGACGAACCCATTAACGGACATTTGTCCAGCGTGTATTGTCTTTGGAGGAGCTGTCTGTTTACAAGGAGACAAGGGACAGGCATCATTCTCAGGAGCAAGAAACATGCCCACGTTTTGACAGTGAGGGTAGGAATAAACGGGGAGCCCACCGTTTGAGGAGTGGACATTCCGCTGCTGTGTCTGGGGACGTGAATTCACAACGAGGACCTGGAGGAGAGGATGTCATAGGACCAGGGGGTTTGGGTTGACACCAGCAGATGGAGCACACAAAAGTGGAGACAACAGCTTCTAAGACATATCGACATATAGATAGGATGATGTGTACGCGCCAGCCTTGTGGACCCAGGTCAACGGTTTTCAATTTTCCCTCGTATTAAGAAGTCATTTTATCTTCATAAACGACTTTCACAAGCTCTCCACTTCATGCTACATAAGTGCAAATAAAATGCATTTGTATCGGTGACACTGCTTAATGAGACTTTTTTTTTTAAAGACTCAGGATGCTGTTTTGTAAACATGTAACGTGTAAGAGAAACTACCTTAGCACCCTCTTAACAAGGACCTGCTGGACTGGAGGTTGAGAGCCAGTGCTTCTGAGGCAGGCAGACCATGGCTGTGGTAGTAATAGTGTAGTTGTTGTTATATATATTTATATTTATATATAAAAATATAAAATACTTTTATATATTATATATTTATATTATATAAATATATAAATTATATAAATATTTATAATAAATATATTATAAATTATATACATATATATTATATTAAAGTATATATAAAATATATATGCTTTACATAAAAGTATATATAAATATATATAAAATATATAAAGCTATGTATAAAATACTTTTATATATTATATTACATATTAATGTAATAAGCATTATTTAGAAGTATCAGGCACTGTAGATAGACCAGAAGAGCAATGAAATGGCTCATTATCGGTCTGAAATACACAGGTTCTCCTGGGACTGTTGGTTGGACATTTAACACTCTACTTCAATTTACCAAATTCAAACAGCTTAAAGAAAAAGTTCTTGTGTTCGGCTAGTTGAAAATGAATTGGAGATCTTTTGGAGGCTACCTCTTTTTTCCCCCAACTACTTATTCTGAGATCATTTGGAAAAATCTCATGTGCATTTTCCCGAAGGTCATGCCTTGTGAAACTGTAATGCGTTATTACACCCAGGATATTGACATTAATGCAATCAAAATACAGAAACTCCCAGCACCACAATGACCTTCCTGTTGTCATCTTACCCCCACAACACTACTCTTTCATTAACATCCCTCTTTAATCCCTTTTTGGAAGATTCAATACATTCAGACGTTATTTTCTTTTTATAAGGTATTCATATTGGACATATTGCAAGCAGGAGGAAATTCTTTGTCTTACACGCAAAGGAAAAAACTCCACTGCAGAACCTTTCGTTTGCCTGCCAGTTATAAGATGTTGGATATTCCATGTTCTGGCAAAAACAGAACAGAAACATAAAACTTTTTCAAAGTTTGGCAATTGGTTTCATTAGGGAATTACTCAATGATTTGGAGCGGTTTCCCCCACGTTTAACAAGACATGGAAAATTATACTCTCCAATTTTCTTTCCAACTCCTAGTCCTGAGTTTTTCTGATTTCACCCTTTCCCACCAACTCCTACCTCCTCCTTTTGCTTTTTTGCACTTTTTACGTTTTTCTTCATTGCTCTGCTCTTTCCCAAAAAATGTGGGATTTGTTGGATCCTACAGAATCAACTCAAAACGTCCCCGACGGCATGAAAGGCCAAAGATCTAAGTGAGAAGTGTTTGTGCTTCCCAGGTAGCTGTAACGGACTTTTTAAAAGATAGGTCTGGGAAGGAGAGATTTGTTTTCTCTGTATCATTTTTTGTCCATAGGGTAAGGATGAATGAATATCAGAAGACATCTGAGAAAAAAAAGAAAACATTTACTTAACCCCAGGACACATGTGAGTCTTCATTTTCAGACTGATGCTTTGAAAAATATCACTTCTGTTTTGAGTGTATTTCTTGGGGCCAATTTTGCTTATTCGTGTGTATTTAAACGGGGGTCATGGAGTGTGTATTTGAAACTCAAGATAGGCTATGGGATGACTCCTTTCCAAAGAAAAAACGAAGCATGACATTTTTTGCCTAAGGTCCGTGGCACTAGACAGAAATTTATATATGCGATAGCTCTAAAAGGCTTGCAAACTCCACCTTCCTTTTAGGGGAGACATCGTCAGCTTAAAATTAATTGCTGAAATGTGAAACAAATCAAAAGACAAAACAAATCAGGCTGTTAAGACAAACATTAAAAAATCAAATTATGCCCTCAAAATAGGCAATTTGCAGCTTGGAAGGGTAATTGGCAAACCTGAAATGCATACAGGTAGTCGAAATTACCGACTCCAGCGGTGTATTACCTATGGGAGGGTGTAATTTGACAACGACTCTTGCAAGAGGGTAGAGATCCTATCATTTTTCATGATTTAACAGCAAAATATGGTCGAGCCCTCTGTCTGCAAGAGTCCGAAGGAGGATTAAATCGAAGAAAGAGCTTTGGCGGAAAGAGAAACGGGGTCGTAGCTGTATGTCAGGAAGAAGCATGGATCGGTTTTAAAGTTTCACAGTCCTGTGTTAAATGAATACTGTCTCCGTGGCAATTACTGACCACCATGTTTCGGCAAATCATTTAAATAGATGGACCTTCCCGATTTGGGGGAAGGAGGCCGTGAGGCTTCCAACCCTACAGCTGAGTTGAGTGCTCAAACGTGGTGTTTGGAACCATCTCGGAAATGAAGTTTCCTGAACATCATCACATTTACTGAACACACCCTATTTCAAATTCTAAAACAGAGAAGTCGTTATCTGCACAGTTAGAAATTTTCATATCGCCAGTATATATATATATATATTTTTGTATATTGGAGAAAAGCAATCATTCAGTTAAAATGGCAACACTTACCATCTTGATAACAGGATTGCGGGGCAGGAGGTGGCCAAGGATGGCACAGAAGATAATTTTAACTGTCAGGAGAAGAGCCAGTCCCATGCGTCTCAGCGAGACGTTATATTTTCCTTGGGGCCGTTCATCTGTCCTATCAGTTCTAGTCCACTACTACCTTCTACCTGTGATGTTTTTTTACCTGTGTCACTTGGAGACACATCTTTGCTGCCCTGCGGAAAGATTCCATCTCATCCAGATTTCTCAGCCTGGGCAATCAATATTCTTACGGCTCGTAAGGTTACTAATGTTCAGGTGTTTGACACAACCTAGACCAGAGCAGGGTTGTATTTTTTTTCTTTTTTAAAAAGAAAGCTTATTGAGGTATAAGTGACATAAAATAGATTGCCCGGATTTAAAATACAACTTGATAAGCTTTGACAAATTTTTGCACCTGTGGAACAATCACTGCAATCAAAGTCAGAAACATATTGGTCACCTTCAGCATTTCCTAGCATTCCTTTCAAATCTCTTCTTTCCACCTATTCTGACTCCTTCTCCCCAGGAAGCCACTGATATAATCTGTATTACTGTGGATTATTTGCCTTTTCTTGAGTTTTATGTAAATGGAACCGTACAGTAGATATTCTTTCTTGTCTGAATTTTTTCAGTAAACATAATTAGATTGAGATTTATCCATGTTGTGTGTATTAACCATTCCTTTTTATTACTGAGTAGCATCCCATTGCATGAAAATATTAATAGTTCATCCATTTGCCTGTCAAGACATATTTGGGTGGTTTCCAATTTTGGGAGCTCTTACAAATAAAACTATCATGGACATTCATGT
This sequence comes from Lepilemur ruficaudatus, assembly GCA_963574885.1. NCBI lineage: Eukaryota > Metazoa > Chordata > Mammalia > Primates > Lepilemuridae > Lepilemur > Lepilemur ruficaudatus. Next base: position 38,059 of record CAUYRT010034403.1, on the reverse strand, counting down.
GCAAGTCTTTCTATGCATGTATGTTTCTGTTCTCTTGGGAAAATACCTAGAAGTGGAGTGAATGGGTCACATGATGGTTATGTTTTTAACCTTTTGAGAAACCGAAACTGTCTTCCAAAGTAATCTGACCGTTTTGCGTTCCCACCAGCAGTATGAAAGCTGTAGTTCCTCTGCATCTTCCCCAAGACTTGGTATGACCAGCCTTTAATTTTGGTTACTCTAACTGGTGTGTAATCATATCTTGTTGTTTTAATTTGAATTTTTCTGTTGATGAATCATGTTGAACATCTTCCTGTGTTTTTATTTGCCATCCTTATATTTAGTAAAATGTCTGTTTAGATCTTTTGCCCATTTTGATTGGGTTGTTTTATTACTGTTGAGTTTAAGAGGTTTTTATATACTCTGGACACATGTCTTTGATCAGATTTATGATTTACAAATATCTTCTTTCAGTCTATGGCTTGTCTTTTCATTTTCCTGAAATTGCTTTTTGACAAGCAGATGTTTTTATTGTGATGAGATCTGATATATCCATTTTATTTTTTATGAGGTTTTTTTTTGCATCATTTTGAAAAAACTTGCTTAACCCAGAGTTACAAAGTTTTTGCCTGTTTTCTTCTCAAAGTTTTATCACTTGCAGTTTTGCATTTAGTTCTACAATCTGCTTTGAGTGAGTTTTTGTGTACGTCATGAGGTACAGTATAGTTTGAAAGGTTTTTTTTTCCTTTTATTTTTGCATGCAGATATCCAATTGTATCAACACCACTTCTCAAAAAGACTGTCTTTTCCCTCCTGAACTGCCTTCATAGCAGAGTTCTTAATAACAGCTCACAGACAAAAAAGTATTCCGCAAACAAGACCTGAGTGAGTGCATAAATAAATTCAGGAATCACATTAGTGCACATTCTATTAATATTAGAGCGCGAAATAAATGTTTATAGGTCTCCCACGTAAAAGTAGGTTTAATTGGATCACCAAAGACTTTGACAAATGTCTTCTACCATAATCAGTACTTAGAAAATGTTTGCAAGTGAATGTAAATGAACAAATAAGTAGTTTATTAGAACGTGTAGGTCACCTTTTTAGTTCTATCGTCTAGAACTCTAGAAGTCTCTGTTCGTTTCCTTTATCTTCTTCTAGCTGTGGACTTCAAATAACACGATGTTTGGAGCTCATTGGGTTTTTCCATAGGGACTGAGGGTCCAGAGAGTTGATGAGATTTCACTGCTGTCTTTGTCATTTTTGACTTTGTGTTTTTCAACCTAGTAAGGGTGTACCTCAAAGGGTCGAGTCCTAATTGCCAACAGTGGCAAAAAGTGCACTGATGTGTATTTATGGATTTTTTTCCACCCTTTCTTGTTCACTTTCCCCATTCATTCACTACGGCTGCCTGGATCAATCCCAAATAAACTACCTGAATGTAAGGTCTGCCTTGGGAAAAATCCAAATGAAGGAATACATGAGTTACTGAAATAACTCTTCTGAAAACCTGCCCAATTCCAGGATATCTAGGAATGAAGTTTTTAATTCTTTGGTAATAAGTTGAGCCTATAGGAACTTTTAGGTCTAAACTGAATTTAAAAAAACCTAGTCTACTTCAATTTTGCAATATTGAATTTAGGCAAGATTGAAGGTTGTTATACAAACTGTGATGTTTACGTGTTTTATTTGTGTTGAACTTCTCCGTAAGGATGTGTGTAACCCCTTTGATACGCAACAATGGAATGCAAATCTGGCTACCCGAAAACTTTGACATGCAGACAATTGTTTAAAACATAAGCGTTGGCCATCGTACATGTTTACGTGGCTTGTAAAATTTTCTCTGAATATTAAAATTCAAATATTTCCCATTCTTAAAATGGGCATTAAAAATTGAAAAGACTTAAGACGAAATTGTGTTTGGTGGAAAAATGCTATATTGTTATTTTCTTTATTTCTGAGTTACAGATAACATCTTGAATAAATTTTACACATGTAGGTTGCACAAAAGCCAGGCTAAAAGAACATGAAAAGAATAAATAGCCAACAGAGCGCATAGTACATCACTTACATATTTGTAGTGCTGCTTTAATCTGTAATATCAATTGCGTATCTTTTATTTTTTAAAATTTATGACTGATTTTGATGCCAATGTTATAGTTTCTATTTTGGATTTATTGGAAAGATAGGGTTTTATTTCTTGTGTCCATCACGGTAATACAGAGATATTCCCCTAACTGGGATTTTCAACCTATCTCCACCCAGGGTCTTATGGTTTAATTATGACTATTTATTTATTTTTTGGCTGTGATTTTTGATCATTATAACATTATTTTCTGTTTGGTTGGATGACATTGTCATTGTGGTTTGTCCAGTCCTCAGCTTTTCCAATTATTTTTATGCACTTTGGGTTGAATCAATTAATTTTCCAAAGCTGTAAATTATCCATTTTGAGATCGTAATTTGTTTTTAATGTATGTCTTAACACCGTGATTTGTTTCATGTTTGTAATTAATTTTGAGCTTTGAAAATAAAATTGCATGACAAATCACTGTGGGCAACGCCACTGCCGTAGACAGGGAAGCTAAAATTTGTCCTATAAGCAAAATTTCTTTTTATGCTTTTTAGAAAAGTTATAACGGTTTAGAATGAGCGAAATCAAGTCACGGTCTTCCAGGAAAACGGCACACACATTTTCACATTAAAACAGCACTTTTAATATTTAAGTGTAATAATATATGGTGTATCATGTTACTGCATAAGAAACCACTTGAAAACTTAGGTTCTTTTTTTTTTTTTTGAGCTTTTATATTGTAGTATTTATTGTTAAATACAAATATTCTTTTTTCCCAGGATCAGAAGATATGCTATGAAATGCAATAACAATCTGTAAAACGTTGAAGAAAATACAAATAATCACATAAATACTAAAATATGTTCTAGGTCATAAAAAGGCCAACATACAAATATTTTACTTTCTATAAACGAAAACTTAGGTTCTTAAAACAATAACGTTATTTTTCACAAGTCTGTGGATAAGGTGAGCTTTTGTGTTGATTTGAGTCACGTCTGGTTGATCTTGACTAGAGCTGCTCATGCACTTATAACTCACAGGTCAGCTAGGTGAGTCTGCTTCTGGGAGTGGGCTAGTTGCTGGGTGAGGTGATTGGGCTCCTGGACCACATCTCTCTTAACATCCAACAGGCTGCCAGGTCTTGGTCGCGTGGCATTTGCAGGACTTGAGGAGCAAGAAGGGAATCATGGAAAGCCCCTTGAAACCCAGACTCAGAACTGACACATCTCATGTCCACCACATTCTATTGGCCCAATCAAAGTACAAGATTTAATTCGAGAGATGGAGAAATAGAATCTCCTTGACGGAATGCACGGCAAAGTTATTTTGCAAGAGACTCAAATTCAGGGAGGAAAAAAAAATGGTAGACGTTATTTCAATCTACCCTTTTCAAATAGGTCTGATCTCTGGACCATCTTTTCAAGCTTTTCACCTTAATAAATACTGTTTCTCTATTCCCCTCTCTCTATCTCATTCGTAAAGTGCATCTCTGAAAAGAGATATTTTATGTAGATGTATGCATCCCTTTCCAATATTCCAGAGGTCTCCAGCTGCTCACTTTTCTCTTGTGAAAATTATGACAGTCAGAACAGTACATAACAGGGACGTATAAACAAACTCTGCGACCCTTTTGGGGTTATAAATGTGTGCTACCCTCCAACGTGGAAATCCTATTTGTCATATAAACCTGCAACCCTAGTTTTAAACCTTTTCACTCTCAGTTTAGATTTCAATGATTCAAGTTCTGATGATTGCTTACTAGCTTGGGCAAGTGACTTATCTTTGTGCCTGAATATTTTCATTTGTAAAACACAGATAATAATAGGGTCTGTCTTATACTTTTAAGGATTAAATGAGGTTAAATATGTAAAACACTTTGAACGATTCCAGAGATATAGAAATACTCAATACATAACAGAGAAATATTTTGGTTATTAACCACACGTCCGTTGTTGACAATCAGTTTGGCCGATTTTTATGCTCTATTTTGTGGTCTCTGTAATGGCATGGGGGAGAAAATGTTTTGAAATTTGGTAAACAGCAACAATTGAGAAAATGAGACTTAACATGTTCAATTTATATTTAAAGACAGAAATTTTAAAAAAATTTTAAATTTGGTGCAATAGCTGTTTGACTGTCTCTTCTTGTGCTAGTCCTTTTGGTAGATGCTGTGAACATAAGCAAGAGGAAGACAGCAATGAAAAAGTGGAAGGAGTCCCCATACCCTTTTCTCAGGGTGCCACATTGACCACGGTATCGTTTTCAAAAGTGGCTCCTGGGCATATTTTATGGTCAAGTACAAATGATACTGTTTTAAGGTGTTTTTTTTTTTTTCCTGGTTGCCAACAGGGGAGAAATATGACATTGTAACATCCGGAACAGATTGTGTTTTAAGGGCTGGAGGTAGGCTGTGTGTGAAACAGATTACAAACACTCTTTTGGATCCTCTGCGGAATGCCCTTCCAGATCTCTGGGCTATATCACGGGGTAGAGAGGGATTTCAGGACAGAAGGAGAAACAGCCAGTTAACCTGAAGAACAGAGTGAGAGCGACAGAGAATGAGAAAAAACACATGCATTTGAGATGTTGGGGCAGAGTGGAAGGAGAGATGGTTGATACTGAAGATAAATCCCATCTTCTGCGATATGCATGAGAAAAATATGGGCTGGTGGCTTTTATATGTGTGTATAGATCACAGAGAGAACCACAGAGCATTTTCAAGAAAATCTAGGAAAGTAAAATTAAGGACTGAAGTGTGTTATTCTAGACCAAGGAATAATTACTGAGAGCATTTCTGAGATTCCTTGAACTTTGGAAGACACCGACTTTCTCAGTTATTCATTTAATAATTCATTTTTAATCATAGCAACGCTGCGTTGTCCGTGTAATTAATGTATGAAACAATGAATTAAATTTCTATCGCAGTCCATACGTTACAAACCACTTGTACATTGTCTCATTTTGATACCAACCCCAAGCTGTTTCCTAGCAAAGAAGATTGAAAAGTCCCTGAAGAAAAAGCCTCCTGTACGCTTTCATTTGGAAAAGGGGTCCCTTCCACCAATGCCAAGGGTAAAACAAGCCCAAGAAGTGGAAACACGACACAAATATATACTATGTTTGATAACAGAAAACAATTTCCCAAACCTGTGATATCATTATTTTTAAACAAAACCAATACAGGCACACATAAAAAAAATAAAATAAATGTAGAATGTTACACCCATCTCAAGATGTGAAAAGATGGCAATGCATATTTGTTTCTGCTTGTACTTACTTTAAGCTTTAATAATTAAGTCTAAAAAATAAAAATTGCATCCTAAGCAAATAAACAATAATGAACTCATTTAGTCATTTGCAAAATAATTCACTTCATTCAGAGTTTTATTTAAACATCTTTTAAGTTATTTTTAATGTGAAAGTTTGACAGATCATGTATCTAGTAGGTGGTAGTATATTTGAGAATGTTAGAAGGTGATTTTTATTAAGATTGTATATTATGTAAATGCTCTCTAAGATTCCATTAGGAAAGATTTTAAAACTAGACAAGAAATAGAAGGAGGGGAGGAGAAGGGGGAAGAGAGAGAAGGAAGGATAGATATCTAATTCTAGCTCTTAGATGTACAGTTTATAGTTTTATTTTGATAAAACGCCATCTTTGGTATTCAATTTTTCCTCCAACAACAACCAAAGATAGTGTTCACTTTGCTATAATTCTCCCTACTTGCCTCATCTGTTATCTTTTTTCTACCACACGTTTATGTTAAGCAGCTCAGATTAACCACAAAATAGAAATACATTTCTTAGCAGCTGTTACCATAATTCTAAAATTATACTTTTTTTTTTTTCCTTACGGGATTTCAAAGCTTCTGGGCTTCTTCCCAGCGCTAAATCTTGTTGACTGGATTTACTAGGATGAAGGGAGAAAGAAGTGTTACATTTTAAGGTAATTTCTTTTCTAAACAACACCCAGAAAAGGTAATTCCGGCATTTTACAAAGCATATCCGTTAGCTTCCTCCCTTCTTTTTGCCAAATGTTGGCTTTCTAGTTTGGTTTTCGCCTTTTGCTTTCTTACGGATCCATTTTTTTTTTTCATCCTTGGGAATCATGAACTCACCGGAAAGAATACATTGAGACCGAGAGAGTTGGGTGCATCTTTGCAGGGGGAAGATATGAACAGCAATGACATTTGTGCCTGGTGTATGCTGAACCGAACTTCCTATCACACTCCCAAGAGGGAGGCTTGGCTTTTCCTGGAGTTTAATGTCGTACTACCAAGGTTAGCACGTGGCTTTGCTTTTTTCCAAAACAGCAAATGTCTTACCAGTTGCCTGGTGATGATCTAATGAAAAGCACCAGGGAAACGGTATTATTCCGGAGATTTTGTTGGCAGCTGCTACCATGGGCTATGACAGAATTATAGGGAATCCCTCCTTCCAACAGAGACCCTTTCCCCAACACATAGACACACATACACACATGCACACATACATATGGCTGTAGCCATCACATGTAGTTCTGTTCTCACTGGACATAAAGAATAGACTTTTCATAGTTGGCAGTTAAACTTCTCCAGAAAGCTTTTCCTTTTCTTCTCCATCAGTTAATCTGAGATTTCTTATTCTGCTAAAGGAAGAGAAGGGAAAGTTATTTCTTAGCTCTCCTTAATCACTGACAGGCTAGCATTGGAACTACCACTCCATGAAGACTGCCAAAAACTCGACCTAGTTACTGCTCCTTTTGGTGGCACCTTCCCGGGGGGTCTGTGGCACTTGGGAACACAAATTCACAGTTACCAGAAGTTGGGTTTATCACTGTGTTGCAAAGCCACTGAGTTCTGATCCGGACTCTCACAAACTGGTCCATGCCCGCGCAAATCTGTCCCGCCCAGACAGACTGTGTGGGAGGAAAAATGCCAAGAAGGAGGGAACGCGGGGTCCTCGTTAATCAGAGACAAATAAGTCTTTTTAATGGTGACGTGGAAAGAGATAGGCGTGAATTCTTATGAGAACCCTGTGTCCCACCAGGATTATCATGCTGCCAGTTACGGTCCTAAGTTGTGGAATCCTGAAAAACAAATGAGTCATTTGGAGTGTGTTCTTATTTTTTGTTTTTGTATTTTAGTGCACTCCAAGATGGAATACAGCCTCATAGTCTCTTTTTCCTTTTTTTCTTACACTCAACTCCGAGATGATCCCTGATTAGCGGATGGGTAGATGTGGAAACACACGCTTTGCCTGTGGAAATCAGTGACAAAAAGGTCAACACTTTAGAAAATTTAGAGTTTAAAATGGTAAAATCCATTTTTACCAACACTAGGAAAATTTAGAGTTTAAAATGGTAAAATCCAAACCATTTCTGAAAAAAAAAAAGTTTTGACTGTCTCTGGGACCGTTTCATTTGGTAAATATTAATTAGGGATTTGCACTTTTCTATTTTTGTTGCTCATTTGATTTCGGCTTCCTGAAATATTCTCCACTCACTGTCTTACCCTGAAGACCAAACTCAGATGCCACCTACATCTTGAAGCTTTCTTCAGTTTCCATTCTGCCCTAGAACGGAAAGCCCTTCTGTCTCCTTTTGCCAAAATCCTCCACCGTTTTAGTGATACAGGATTTTAACCACGTCCTATACGACCGTTTCAAAGAGTCAGACCTTTGAGAGTTAGGTCCGATGGTTTCGTCTTTCATGGTGCGTTGAATCGCCTGGTAGCTCAAGAAGACATTATGTTGAATTTAAAAATCAATGTTCCATTTCTAGTTTTCCAGCACCTTCCTGAACTCTGGCACACACTACAGAGAGATCACATATTTTCCTGACAAACAATTAGCAATTTGCATTTTCAGTGCGTCGAGGGCTGATGGAATTGGGACAGGACGTGAGATTATTCAGTGGGTTCAGGATGAATCTATTAATAGGTTTTCAGATAATTCACTCCGCAGTGGCTGTAGGAGCTTCACTAAGTAACAAGGAAGTTGGGAATTTTCAGACAAGATAGTATCAGGGACCACGGCTTCTGATGGGCTGGAACAAAAACTTCCAGGAAGCTTTCGCACAGAGATTTTACTGCAAATGGTAGAAGAGGGTCAGCTTCTCTCCTCTTTCCCTTTGCACTGTGTTCTAGGATTGGTTGTTTTAAATTTCTTTTTGTCAGAGAACTCCACTAGAACAATATAGACAACAATGTTGGTGAATTCCCAGGGGGGAATCTATAGAAATTTCGACCTTTTATTTGATAGTAGAGCACCCATATCAGCTTTCAGATTGTCCAAAAGAAAATATTGCTGTTCAAAGGGGAAAAAAGTAAATAAAAAAGCTGTTTTTTGGGGAAAGAAATAATAGAAATTATCTGAAAGTAGAGAATAAAAATATAGTAAACAAGAGCTTAAACTCAGCAAGTTTTTTTCAAGATGAGTGAACAGATGAGGGAATGATGGGGTCGTCTTTAGGAGTTGGTCCGTAGAAAGTTTTTTTTTGTGAGTTCCTGAAAATGGAGCTGTTACAAAACGTGAATTGGTGTTCAATCTAACAAATATCTCCCACTCTTGAGCAGAGTCTAGGAATAATTTCTGTCTTGAAGTTTCTATAGTATGGATGAAGTATGACAACTTTATCGCCAGGCTCACAAAATAAACAGTTGTTTAATAACAAGATAAACGTATAAGAATAAAAAGGCATTTTAAAATGAGCTCTGTACTCTCTAAAGATTTACACTATATTATCAGCTTATGAGATTTATAAGCACCATGGAGGTGCTCACTAAATGTTCAGGAAGTAAACATTGAAGAATATTGAGCTTAGACATAAATGCAGTTTTGCATCAGAAGGTGAGCTATGTGAAAATGTGTCATAAATGGAATCTGAAGTTAACAGTTTCAACTGTCCTAATAAATATTGTTGCAGTAACAATCTTTAAGGGCTGTGAATGAACAGTGCTTTACCTAGTCCTACTTGCTAACACGAGGAAGTAAATTCCAAGAAAAAATTACATGATGAAATTGTCATCTCATGTCTGCTTCCTTGGTTTCCAAACTGATCATTAAATTATGTTAAGTAAAACATGGAAGGGATTGAGTACACTGACACCCTGTCTCTACTTTAGTCTGTGTATCCTGAGCAGACGTCTTGAACTGCCTAGAAGGCACACACTTTTTGCTCTATTGTGGTGGTATATTTTCCTTACATTTATTCAAAAAGATTCTTGCGATGTCACTCCAGCTAGGAGACATCTGTGCTTACAGCCTCAAGCTGAGGACTGCCGTTTAATAACCGATAGCTAGCAAGGGAAAAATTTTTTTAAAATTCTCCAAATAAATGGTTTAACTAACAAAAAGAAGCCCCCTTGAATGACAAAAGAATAAACCCTAGAATAACTTTCAGTTAAAAATAAAATGAGGAAATCTCACCTAGCACCATTAAGCTTGAGTTAGGATTTTGAAGGCGTCTGTAAAGACCTTACTTCTCTCTTGCTCTTGGATACATGATGAGCCTTGGGGTGATCGTCCTATTTTCAAACACAGGTTCGTAGCAACATACAGCTGACGTTATATTGAGGTAACAGTTTGCATGTGTTTCTTATGATAGCACACTCTTCATATGGCGTTTCTGGTCTAGGATGTCAACAGGACATGTCATGATGGGCAGTGGAGGTACAAGGGAAAATGTCCAAAAATTTGGTTTGGGTTTTGTGCAACTGGTTCTCAGAAGCTTTGCGACTCATAAGGAATGTTGGCAGTGAATCAATAAAGAATAATGAGTGTTCTTAATATATGAACCCTTTAATGCCTACAAGTGGACCTTACAGAGGGGAAAGGACCCGTCGTGCGTTTTGACTGTGCCTTGCTTCTCTGTGTCTATGCATTCCAGATATCCCTCCGTGCGTCAGAACAAATGATTTAGGTGGGGATGAATGGGTTTGCACATTCAGCTCAGGTAGAGGACTGTGAAACATCATAGAACAACATAGTGAGTAACATTCAGAGTGTGAATTCCTGGAATCGTGTCTGTGTTGGTTATTGGATGAAGAGGAGTCCTCTCTAAGGGACGGCTGCTGTGGGTTCAAATACAGCAGGTTTCACAGCCTGACTTTCATGAAACCTGAAACTATGCTGGAATCATCTACAGGAAAAGTACCAAGCGTCTCTGGATGAAAGTGCCTTGGAGATTTCCGGTTGGAGAGAGAGGTTAGTCTTTAGCCACACACTGCTGACCTTCAGAGGAAATTAAAATTAGGGACACTTTGTTATGCCGGCCTCCCCGGATCTGACATTTCCAGTGTTGTCTTTGGAAAGTTGCTAATCACGATTTATTGAGATACTCCCTTTTCCTCCTGTTTCTGTATCTCGTGTGCGTGTGTGTGTGTTTGTGTAACACTGACAAGTGAACAATGGGACTATATATATATATATATTCATAAACATATAATATACAATTTCAGGACCTAATTTTAGGAGATTTAGATCCAAAGCATGAGCAGATGAAGCATGCATAATTGTCGTTGGGTAATTGGAGTGTTAGGAGGACGGTAGAGGCTGTGGAGGGGAGAAGGCAGAAAATCACCCAGCGTAAGAAAATATTTTAGGTGGAGAATGGGGTGAAAATACGGGCCGGCGATTATGGGTCTTTCCGTCTTCATTGTGACTGTTCTGCTGCTTCTACCTCTGCTGTCTCACAAGGAAGGACAATCAAGGCCTAATCTCTCAAAAGCCTTACCTCCCAATACCATCACCTGTGAATTTCGAGGAGACACAAACATCCAGTCTGTAGCAAGAACCGTTTAGCAGATTCAGCCATAGAGTTTTACCGAAGGACCTCTTGGACATAACGAGCAGGTGCTTAAGGCATCCATAAAACAGAGACAACAAAAACACCTTTTTAAAGGATTTAACATTTAATATTAAAAAGAAAAAGAAAACTGAATATTTTGTGGAAGAGAAACAGAGTATTGTGGAGCTTCTTCCTGCTCATAATTCAGTGTTAATTTTTAATTAGCTGTTATTTTCCTGTGTGTAGAGCTCTCTTGTCTCTTCCGTCCTTACTGCTTTTCTGAAGGTCCTATCAGAGACCCGGCGACCAGGGTGGCCCGTGAGGCTTACGGAAGGCGCCGGGCACAGAAAGGAGTCCCCAAAATGCTCAGGCTCATGCAAAACTAGAGAAGAAACGCAGAAACGCGGAGAGATCCCGTTAAATAGGCATTGATCAAAACGGTTATGCGCGAAAGGATTCTTATGAGACCCACCTCTTCTTTTGGTTTTATTTAATCGGCTTTACCAACTACTAATTCTATGATCTTAATGTCAGATTCCTCGTCCAGTAAAACAGGGAAATAACACTCAGGGCCATTTTAAGAATCAAATAAAACAACGTATAACATATAAAGCAATTAGTTCTCGGCACTTAGGAGACGCTCAAAGCCTCTGCCCTTAAGCCTCTGCCTAAACTTAATAATAAGTTTATTATTATTACTAAGCCCTTCTGGATTCTACCCCTACATCCCTCTGTGTCCATGGAAGACAGAGTCCGTGTGATCTGGAAGGTTATGAATATTTAAAATAAAAACCCTACCGAGTTGGAGCAAAACATCGCCAATAAATTACCTTCTACCGGCAGTAGTTTCTTAATTGGGATTATATTACCTTGTCGTTTGCTTATTGATATGCAAATGCTTACTAATGTTCATATGCTGCTACTGTCTTCACCTATGCAGCTCTTGTTTATCCGTGCAAGTGGGAATGTAAGACGTTATTAAAGAATATGAAATCCAGAAATAATGCCCAGCCCTTATTTTAGCTAACAGTTTAAAGCCCCTTCTCCCAGTTATGTATTTTGGGGGGGGGCGTCCCTGTGGTCAGGAAAGACATGGTCTCTGCCTTTGCTGAGTTTCTGTCGGAGCCAGATGATAACCCAGATGTCGTAACGTTACCTGTCTCAGGCAGACGTGGTGCGCAGGTTTCAAGAATATAATGCCAAAAAAAAAAAAAAAAAAAAAGACCTACTGGAAAAAAAAATGCACTGTGGGTTTCCGTTTTCTAATTATTTTTGCAATTCATATTTCCAAAATGGAGAAAAGTTAACACAGTTTTAAAGATCCCCCTCCTTTTTTTTTTTTTTTTCTCCCTTCTTCTCCAGGAATCTTTTCTGGCAGTGACAAGTTCAGAATGCTTTTGAGCTTTCCAAGCAACCTTGCCCAGATTCGGCCACCTGTTCCATCATTCTGGGTGTATTTAGGGTATAGTTCTTTTCCATATGGGCAGTGTAATTCCATTAAGTAGCAATCCTGCACAGCTACGATTTTTTTCCTTTTTTAACGTTAAACCTCGAGAGTTAATCGTCCATCTGTGTGTAATCATCGATTCCATTAAGCCTTATGGCCTTGTCAGATTATCCAACATTTTAAACAGTCCTCCTTTCCTCACAGGAAGCACGTTTGATAATCAAGGGCAGGACGGAGCCTAAGTTTCTGAGGGTGGCTTCAAGGATCCACAGTGGCCCGTGTCAATTCTGAGTCCGTCACGGAGCTTTGACTATGACAGCATGTGTCATATTGATCCGGCTCAGTCGGATTCCTGTACAAGCAAAGATAAACGTTTCACCAGTTTTGTTTTTGCTTTTTGATTCACAGTGGCCTGCATGTGAACCAAACCTTACACTTCTCTCTTTGCTGGTTTGTCTAGGTTTCTGTCGTCTCTTGTTTGAGCAGAGACTATTTCCTCCAAGGCTAGAATCTCAACGTCGAACTTTGTAGAAGACTATGGGGTGGGCAGATTTCTTATCAAATGGAATGTGAACTTTTGATTTTTTTTTTTTTTTTTTTTTTTGAGACAGAGTCTCACTCTGTTGCCCAGGCTAGAGTGCCGTGGCATCAGCCCAGCTCACAGCAACCTCACACTCCTGGGCTCAAGCGATCCTCCTGCCTCAGCCTCCTGAGTAGCTGGGACTACAGGCATGCGCCACCATGCCCGGCTAATTTTTTCTATGTATTTTTAGTTGGCCAATAATTTATTTCTATTTATAGTAGAGACGGGGGTCTTGCTCTTGCTCAGGCTGGTTTCGAACTCCTGACCTTGAGCGATCCACCTGCCTCGGCCTCCCAAAGTGCTAGGATTACAGACGTGAGCCACCGCGCCCGGCTTGAACTTTTGATTTTTAATGAAATGAAAAGATGCTAATCATTGTCCACAAACTATTGCTAACTTTCAGGATTTTTGTCCTCATTTTGCTCATCGAGCTCGGATGAGAATACGTCGAAGGAACAGAGCCCGGAGAAGATTAAAATAAACAATTCTACACCCTGGCTCACAAAGTACAAAATGATGATGTGTGACCGGCGTGTTGAGAGGTTTATTTTCCCGTTCACTTGACATTAAATGCTCCTAATCTATTGATCAAAGCAGTTTGATACAGTGCGTATAATCAGCCTACCCTAAGTCTTCCGTTAGAATAATACAAATAAAGCACCGTGCCTAGGCCGCTGGAGATATAACCTGTAGAGTCGACTGACTGTAAGTTTTGTTCTTAATCAAGAAACAGAAAATTCCACTGTCTTCCCCAGTCTGAATCCCACAAACTCTCTCTCGTTCTGTGTTCTGTCTCACTTATTTTATTTCAGTGTGGAAATGGCAATGTTCGACTTTTAGTCTGTCCAATTCCAGAGCATCTAACTGATACCAGGTCGTATGTTGTATTTCCTGAAACAACCCAGAGACCTTCTCACGGTTCTGCGGGGCGTCTGGAGCCAGACGAGGCAGGTTTTGCACGGTCTGCCGGCCCAGGCGCGGGGTGCGTGGAGAGAGTGTCTCGGCCTGTGTGAACAGCAGGTCTGGACAGCTTCACCCACTGCGCGGCCAACTTCGAAGCCCTTCCGGAGCAAATCTGGCCCAGAAGGCTGCACATATTTTAGCCTGGACGGATCCCTCTGCGTTAAACAGGAGCCTCTGTGGGGCGATGGGGTGCTCCGTATTGTCACACGGAGTTGCAGGATGGGACGGAAAACCTGGCTCTTCCACCCTCTGGCTGCTGCTCGTGACTGTCTGGCTAGCAGAGCAGAGCAATGTCGACAGCCTAAGGTTTCAATGATTAGTAACAGGTTTTTGAGTGATTTTCCCCTAGAATGTGCTAGTATAAATAGAGGACTAAAACTGTGGTTGGTGGTATTTTTTTTTTTTCTCTCTCTCTCCCTTTTGGTATTTTGGTTTGTTTCCATCTATTTTCATGATATGTTCCCTTTATGACGGCGTGTACCCAAGCCAGACACCCACATGCAGGCTGGGAGGGCAGGTGGGCGTCCTAATCGGGTGTCTGCTTCTTCAACACAGACGGGATTTCCAATCTCCCGAAGTCTCTCTCTCTCACGATGAGCTGTTTTAGCTTGTTTTTACCTAGATTTTGTTTATCGGCGAGACGAGCCAGAACTGACTATTAGAACGATACTACTCTTTAATGCAAGGTTTTAGGATTTTTTTTTCCTTTTTAATGCGTGATGAGCCGCGTCGAAAACTTGGTGCAATGTTGTGCTGTGCTTTTCAGTTTTAGCTCAATTTCCTTGAGCTAAAAGGATGTTCTACCTGGACTTACCTCCCTTTAATCTTTCCATATTGCCACCTCGTTATCTTTCTAATACATAAATACAGTCATTTTACTTATCTGCTTTCAGCCAAATCATCCATAGGATGAGTTTATTCTCCCAACTCATTCCCTCTCATTCTATTGTCAAAGCCAAAACTTAAGACAGTCTAAAGCTAGAGTTTTCCAAATATGGCATTCTATTCAAGTGCTTTTGAACACAGAATTCCCGTCTCCTGGAATAACCTTCCTCTCTCATCCTTTCTAAAAGTATTTATCTCGCGAGATTTATTTTAAGTACCTTCAATCTGAGTTTAAAAAAACTACCCTTTTCCAACCATGTATGTGATTTTATCGTTGCATTTCTCAACTTGTATTTATTAATACGTAGTCTCTCAAGACTGAAGGAATATGTTTTATTAGACTTGTTGAGGGTCTTTCCGAGGACAATCACAACGTCCAGAATATGGTGCAAAAACCAATTTGTGTTGAATAAATGCATGCATGCCTGGGTGAATTAACGAATGAGAAAGTCCATTTTGATAGTCTGAAGTTATGAAAATAAGGACCGCCACCCACAAGGGAAAGAAGAACTTCATTTTCAGGAAAAATTTGAAGCAGAAGCTTTAATGTCTGATATTAATAGTTTCAGTAATAGTCATAGTTGAGAAGCAATGTCCATGTTTCAAGCACTTTCTCATTGAGAAATATCATTTGTGTTTGCACGGGAGGCTTGAAGGAGATCCCATTCCCTGGGGTGCCAGGGTGCTCATCAGATGGAGAAATTAAGGAGCAGAGGGATAGTGTGTCCATCCCACATTCCTGAAGGGTGCTGGCAGTAGCTCTAGATCAAAAAAATGTCTGGTTCCCCCCAGTCATTTAAAAGCATAAAGGAGAACTCTTCTCCAAGATCAACAGAGGAGGCCAGAGCATCCTCTTTTAATCAATTATAAAAGTTTTCCTTCTCCAATCAAAGAAAGGTATTAGTGAAATGAATGAGAGTAATTAAACCTAATTTAGTCATGCAAATGAGTTTAATTAAAAGAAATCTACCCTTTAATAACTTCAGGGGGAAACGCAGTTCCTTATGGAGTTTGAAATTTAGCTAAGCTCGCAAGACACAATGGCTGAGCTGATGAGACGGCACTGTGGTAATCTGCTTGTATAAATATTGACACATGTAGCGTTCAGTCTGCCTCACGGCGATGATACTTGCTCTAGGCTTCTGATGAAATCTGGCATTCGTAATTATTAAAAGATGCTTGCTAAAAACGCTCTTATCCATCATGTTATTTCTTTGAACGAGATCGCTCGTTACGTTGACCTCCAAAACAAAAACCTTCTTGCCTAAACTGGAGTTTGAGAAAGTGAACTTAAATTCAACGCCTCCTGAGCTCCCGCTCTGCAGAAAGCATCCAGCACCCACAAGTGGGGCAGGGAAGGCAGGGGGAGGAGAAGCAGGAGGTCCCTGTCCTGAGGATGCTTATAATCTAGTGACGGTACTGTCTGCCATCTGTGATAATTACAGGCAGAATAATTCAGAACAAAACTGCAAGCCCTGTATGCCGTAAGAACAGAGACAAAAGGCCACAGGAGCACAGAACATTCTATCCTTGAACATAGGATCGATGACGTGTAGTGAGTAGGTTTTCTTGCATACAATTCAAAGTTGCTCCTATGTTTTATTTTTCATTCTGCAGGGAAATGGAAAATTGGAGATAAATTTTCTTAAGGAACGGTAATTTAAAGCGACCCCCAAAATATATGCCTCTTCTAAGCTGGGATCCCTGGTTTTTGTCCCGATAACTTTGCATCATAAAAATTTCTCTATTCTCTCTTTTTAGTTTTTGACTTTTGAGCCATTTCTTCTTGTGAAATCTTCCAGGTCATTTTGCAATTCCACCATGCTCAATTGCTAATTGCATTTCAGTTTCCTGTGAGAAAGAATTAGTGGAAAAAAACAACTTTTTGTGGGTGCAGATTTGTAAGAACCAACTGAACAGAAACTACAATGCTTTAGCATCCAATAGTTCCAGGTGATGGCCAGCAAGTCCATGAATCTAGAAAGTTCAGTAGTTATCAATAAATTTGGTACATTGTAAGCATAGTGAGGAAGTTAACTCAAATTATTAGTATAAATTCTGCAGGGAAGGAGCTCCAGAGAGAGTTTTTTTTTTTTCCCCAGAGAAAAAGGAAAAGTATAGTGGCTAATTAGGAAGGTGCATGTTAGATATTGTTAAGCTATTGTTTTATTATAAAATGCTTTCTGTTTGTTGCTGGTGACTGAGGGTACAGCATTATAATTAAGAGCATGATCTCATGAGTCCACATATTTTTTGAATTCTTGCTAGAATCTTTGACAAGATATTTACATTTTCTGAGGTTTGGTTGCGTCTGAAAAAAAATAGATGTAGTGGTGTGTGTCTCTTACAAAGCGGTTTCGATTACTTGTATCAGTCAGGGTGTGGTCAGTAAAACAGAGATCGTCATATGTACTCTGGATGCAAAGGGTTTAACATCAAAGTAGGGACTTTTCATGATTGTTGACCCGTAAGTCGCCACTATAAGTCGGAGAAGCTGCCTTCAATGTCAGGAAAGCTACCGCTGGAAATGTCAGACTAAAGCAAAAAAAAAAAAAAAAAAAAAAAAAAAGCATGGTTCTCAAAAAATTTCTAAGGGAAATGGATGAAGTCCTCCAGAATCTTTGAGAATATTTCATCAATTTTTCTGTCTGCAGCAGCAAAGCTAGTGGCTTCCGAGTGCTGACCGGAAGGCCCAAGTCTGGATAGAACTGTCTCTGGAAACTAAGAGCTTCCTCACGTCCATCTTCCCAACTGCCTGCGGTTTCCTATCCTTTACAAATGCTGCCCAGAAATCTTAGAGAAAGGAGGGTTTTGGGGGGATAAATTTCCCAGCTACACTTTTGCAGTGCAGAGGAGGCCTTGGGAAGGAGTGATAGCAATTGCCAAGTAGACAGTAGGTGCATGTTAGATGTGCACAGGACGTCTTGGTGAATAATAATAAGTACTGGGTGAATACAGCATAATACTCCACTGTGTTTTGCTAGCGATGGATGGATAGAATCTGCATGAGAAATCTAAGCCCGTGACAGTATCGACATGTGTGTTTTTCAAATGTTATCTCTCTTTCGTATCTCTGTCTCTTTTCCCCTCTCCCTCTCTTTTTCCTAAGGCGTCATTTTAAAATGCCGTAATTTATCATGAATGAACAAAGAGAAAGCAGGGCTATCTATAACTCCTTGGGTTGGCCAAGACAAGTGCATTGCTGTAAGGTTAGATACAGAGATGATGAGTAGAACCATTTGGTTCCTGAGTCCAGGAAGACCAAAGAGGATGACGTGCATGAACATTCCTGCCCACAGTAACCAGGAGCGATGCCTCCTCTGACCTTCTGGAAATAAGCTGTTCTCCCAGCTTCCCCCTCTACCTGGCTGTATATAAATCACTTGTTCTTCTAGTTTCAAAGAGTTGAGGTAAGGAGAAATGAAGAGAACAGAAATAAAGAGTACAGATATTTTTTTCTTGATTGTGCATTTATAATCTATTTGTAATGTGTGCATAATTTAACTATTATAAAATAAGTTATGGTGTTACTGGTTCCTCTTCTTGAATTAACTGATAATTTTATAGTACACCTTTTTCTTTTGATATATCTGTTAACTGGACTTTACTTGCCTTCTGGTTTGAGAATGTTTAAAATTGGTAAATGACCTATCACTGTCTGTGATGGTCGAGCTGATACTATTGATGGTTCAGAGATTTTCATGTATCTTTCTTTAGGGGTGTGAGAACTAATTTTATCCATTCTAAGAAAGGAGCTTTACCCACTGGTAATAAATAGATAAAAGTGTGACACTTCCTCGCCGATGAGAAATCACTGACTTCATTCCAGCGAATTTCAATTTTCAATAGACTTTCTGTTTTGTCGATTGCTTTGCTGGGAAGATTGTTAATAATCACCGACATCCATTTCCCTTTTCGTCTTCTTCCTGGACAAACAGCTAAACTATAATGCATTTTCTGCCCGCTTGCAGTTAGATTAAGGACATGTAATCTAGTTTTAGACAATCAATATGGCAGAAATGATAAATAAGACTTCCAGAAATGCCCCATAAAAATCCATATAATCTGCCATTTTATTCCTCTTCCACCATGATTCCGGGGACCTTTTGAATTCAGAGCCATGGAGATAAAAGAAACTTGTATGTCTGAACAAATTCTTGGTGCAGATTCTACCCCTGGTCCTTCCCTCTGCCTCCACCAACATCACTGGACCCTTAAATGAATAAGCAATGAAACTGTATTCCGTTTAACCACTGAGACTTCAGGCTTGGCCCACCGTGACCTAACTAACAAAACTTGCCACAATATTGAGTGTGAACCAGGTGTAAGAGTTGCCAAATTAACTTGCAGAAAGAATTTTTGGCAGAAATAGATTTCAGGTCTGCAAATCTCGGATTATCCTTAGCTGATTTTTCATATCCCAGCAGTGAGTTCACTGAAGCTTAAATGCTCTGATTTGTTCAGGTGATTCCAGTCCAGACGTAAATGTGTTTTCCGGCACCTTCCACATGGAAAGAGATACTCCTCAAGTTTAAGCTGAACAATCTTGTGATTCACAGCTTGTCTTTTGAGGAGAGTAGAAGAAATTGTGTCATTTATCACGGGTAATTCCGACACGGCTCACATGATCAATCTCTCTGACAATCTCCTTGACAACTCAAAGTCCAGTCTGGGGCTGGAAGCTGTCCAGGTGATAAGCATTAGGACGGTGTGGGCCAGGCCTGCTAAAACACCTGCTCTGAAGTCAGCGGCGCCATCTGCGGTGAATGTGACCCAGCTTATAAGATGGGATCCAACAGTGCAACAGTGTTACAATATCCCCAGTGGATTCATCTCTTTATTTGAACCAAGCAATTTTACAATTCTAAGAACAGTTGTTTTCTCCTTTCATAACATGAGTAAAAAAGGCTGGTCAACTTTTGGCAAAGCAAAACGTCCACATTCTTAGTAAATAAGGAGCTTAGAGACGGAAATAAACGCATTATGAAATGTGTGTCCCAGTTAGACGCAGGCTTTGAGAATTTAAAAATGTTTTCTTTACCTCCTTTTTAATGGGGTTGTTTGATTCTTTTTCTCCTTGAGTTGCTTGAGTTCTCTGTAGATTCTGGTTATTAGCTTTTTATCAGACATATAGCATGTGAATATCAACTCTGTTGATTGTTTCTTTGGCTGTGCACAAGCTTTTTCATTTAATCCGTTTTTATTTTTGTTGTTGCTGTGATTGCCCTTGGGGTCGTCTTCATATTCATTGCCTAGGCCGATATCTAGAAGAGTTTTTCCAACAGTTTCTTCTAGAATTCATACGGTTTCATGTCTTAAATTTAAGTCTGTTATCCATTGTGCGTTAATTTTTGTGAGTGACGAGAGACATGAACAGAAGCTTTTCGAAAGAAGACAGACTAATGGCCAATAAACATGAAAAAGTGCTCACAGCGAAGCTTTAAAAACTCTCCCACCTTTTGTTCCAAAGCGGGAGTTGAGTTTAACCTCTCTCCCCTTTTGCAATAGTCTTGACCCTTCTTGCAAAAATCCCATTCTTTTACAGGTTAGAGTATGAGAGAAACAGGGAAGTCAAGATGGCCCCAAGATTTTTGACCTGAGCAATTTAAAGAAAATAGTTGCCACTGGGTCAGATGAGGGAAACGATGTTTGAAGGAAGAAGAAAATTTATAAAGTCAGCTTTGCATCTGTTGAGTTTGGGATGTAGAGTAGACAGCTGAGGGGAGAAGCACAGTGGAGAGTTGAAGGTAAGACTGGAGTCCAAGGAAGGGCCGGGCCCTGCATGGAAATCTCGGTTTTGCAAATGCCAGGGCAGGTAAAGGATCGACACCCGCAGGGCTCAATGAGAGAGAGCGAGCTTTGCTAGAAAGAGGAGAGGTGGGATGATTGAGCTCCAGGCAAATTCAACATTATACGATGATGGGGAACCGGAGGAGTGAAATAGGCAGGTGCAGTAATTGAGGAAGGAGAGCAGAGAGGAGTGTCCTGGAAGCCCAGTGGAAAGGGAACCTCAGGAAGCAGGAAGTGATGACGTGTGTGCAAGGCTCAGGTAAGAATTATGAATATGAGACTCGACTTATCGAAACAGTGATTGCAGAGACTTTGACCAGAGCTTTTTGTTAGGTTGGTGGCAACAAACGCCTCATCTTTAGACAGTTGGCACAGTAAGTGCAGGCAACTATTTTAAAGTTTTTCTGTAAATGGAAGCAGAGAAATGGTATAGTGGATAAAGAGGAAGATGTGCTTAAAAAGCCCTTCCTTCCTTCCTTCCAATAGAAGATATTTCAGTATGCTTGTGTGCTGAAGGGGGGTTTAGCAATATGGAAAATTAAGGAATGATTTTTCTGGTGCATTAGCTTTAGTTGGGTTGATTGGTCAATGCAGTGTTGGGGTAAAGCCGAAATCCAGTTTCTCATGATATAGGACATGTGATCTTCACCTGAGACTGAGGCAGTCAGAGGAACTGCTAGAGCTTTAAAGAGATTGAAGAACGTATAGAGTGATTATCATGTTTCGCTGCTGACATGCACGACTGGGTATTTTAATCGAGATTGGGATTCTGCCAGGTGGGCACCGTGAAGGTGGTAGGCAGGTAGCGGAAGGAATATACTCTATACAGGGGAGCAGTTTTAATGATGAGCCGTGAATGTCAACCAGTTAAGGAGAGAAGTGAATACACAGTGGGGGGAATGAGGAATAACCAAAAGTTGGTAAGACAGCCAACTGATCATAGATCCCAGTGGGCATGAAGGGCTGTAAGAGCTGGGATACATGAAGGCTGGAAAGGTATGGGTGGAGATCGGAATTGGGTGGGATGCTTGAAGCTGAGAGATCCGATCTACTAAGGTGTGGCCATGGGAATACATTGCTGAGACAACTAAACTTCTGGAGGAGAGAAGGTCCAGGAACTAAAAGGACCTTGTACCGGCAGGTCCCTCGTGTCCTCCTCATTCGGAAGTCACCCTCCCAGCAAGACATTCTCTGGCCACCCTTGAAATTTCAAACCCCCACGGTCCACTCGACAAACACACATGCAATACACACATTCCATGTCTGTGTTTTCCGGCTGATTCTTTTCTTCTTCTTAGCGCTTATTATCTGAAACACTATATATATCTTACTTTGGGGTTTTATGTGTTGTTTATCTCATCCACTTGAATGTCATCTGCTTAAAAGTGGTGATTTTGTTGATGGCTTTTCTGTGTTTCTCACCCTTAGAATGGTGCATGACACATTTTAAGCACTCTATAAATATGTGATTCCTTCCATGAATGGATGGATTATTGAAAATGTTGTCTTCGTGAACATTAAAATAATCAAGAATTGTGCAGCTGTAATATGACAGAGAATGAGTGTGAGTCAGGGGCTGAAACAGGTAAAGACTGAGGGTGAGTGAGCCACGGTTCTGCAAATGCATCAGGAGGAATAAGAGTGAGATGCTCCGATGGCGTAAGCTTCAGAGCCAGGGGTTTCAGGGAGCGGCAGAAGACAGTTGCCTGAAGCTAGCTCTAAGAAGAAAGACGGACATCCACCACACCTGCATGATCACGTGATGAGGGGTAAAGGCATGAGAAGAATGTCTTCAGGAAAGAGCCAAGTTTCAGTCGAGGTTAGACTGGAAAAAGAACAACAAGAGAAAAAGGATACAGGCAAACACAGGAGCCCTGTGGTATCCGCTTTGTAAGAGCATCATCATCTTTCCCTTGTAGAGCAATTTAAAAAGCATGAAATGCTTTGACGTTTGCGAAAGACCTGGAGGAGAAACACAAGACTCAATGAGGTCTAATTAATTGCCCAAAGTTCCCTGGCTAGGGAGTGAGATTCGAATCCAGGTCTCTTCATTAAATCCAGAACAGGAAGCAGATGTAGTAGGTGCCATGCTAAATTTAAGTCAAAATAGAGTTCCTTGGAAGTCTTTGGGTTAGAGGTAGTAAAATTAAATAAAGCAAGCATCGTGTAGTTGGCTAATACTAAGATGCGTCAAAGGGCAAGATTGGTTCCGTTGATTGCTCTGTGTTTGGAAGTGAAAATTCCATACCCCAGTCTCTCTCTGAATGGATTAATACCTCTCTGGTACTTCAGGAAAGATTCTGAAAAAAAGTATCGTTTTCTTTTGTGCTAGTCTTAGTCTTTCTAGAGCGGGAAGGACAGCTGTCATTTCCCCAGATTTTCTCTCTTTGTCCGCGGGCAGTTCTACATCTTCCAGCCTACGATGGGTCCCCACACAGGTGCCTAAGTCCCCAGAGTACCTGGCTGTAGGCACAGGAGGGTAGGGGCTGGTCAGCGTTCTCTCTACAAGGTGTTTCTCCTGCCCTTCCCTAGGGTGGAAGAAAGGAACAGTGTAAGAATACCATGTCTTCACCCCTTACATTCCTCCTCAGAGTTTGAACACTTTCTCTATGTCTAAAAATGCCCAGGACTTAACACTCATAGCACCTTGAAACTACGATTTTTGTCTTTGCCTGTTTATTTACAACATGCTTAGAGGTTTGCTATGACATCTCACTAGCTAGCGTACGAGAGGGATCTATGTAGAATCGTTTAAAAACTGTTTTATTTTTGCATTTCCAATTTTGTCACGGAGAATAGTTCTAATGTTTCTGTAGTATGCATGTAGAGGTTACATATAATTCTATAAAAAAAGTAAGGCTTAGTTAAATAAGATTACTTAAAAATGCTTTAAGGATGAAGTTTTCTCTCTCTCTTTCTTTCCTCTGCATCAGCTTGCAAAATTGTGCCATGTTACCTTCCACGCTTTAAATTTTGCAAACAACCCTGTTCGTCTCACAGAATTAAAGTCTTTCCAGATGTGGATTTGATTAATAGAAGCTTGCTAACTGTGGCTAATTACTGATAATGATAGTATCACAAGGCAACTTCCTCACCAAAGTCACCTTGGTTTTTTGCGAGTTGCTAGAACAGAAAGAAACCCACATCCACCCCCTGCCCCCAATCACAATGAAAACAGAGTAATGTTTAAACTTTGATTTGGATGGTAATTAATACAGGTGTTATTCTACTGGCCTCTTAAAATAAGACAAATTATCATTTAGAGGTAGGTGAGAACTTCAGCCCTGCAGAGTGGTTTCACGGTGTGGACAGATGAGTCCTGCAGAACTCACTCAGAGTGACGGGCAGTGACCTGTCCCTCTCTAATCCCCTTGGAGCTTAGATTTCCATTTCAACTGTTCTTATCACGCAGAAACAAAGGAACAAGCTGACACGAATGTGTCTTTCCCGGTCCTGCTCATCTGCTAAAGAGGTGAAGAACTCTGGCATCATCGACTTTTCCCGATGGCTCCTCTCTTCCAAAGCTGACTATTGCTTCTCATAAAGTGACATTCAAAAAGAAGTCCCTTAAATATTTGAAAATGGATAATGAGCAATCAATTGAATGACAACTTGGGGATGTTTTATTAATCTTCTGGTAGAATAGGTAGCAAAGCAACGTAGTCAGAGACAAGAAGATTTAAGAAGAGGTTGAATAAATGAACACGTTGCCTCCTGTACAGAGTTTTTGATCAATAGGCTGCCTCTGTAATGCAGTGGAAATTTGTGTGCCTATGTAAGAGCCCACAGGTGAGATTGTATCTTGACCAAGTGGACGTTTGAGAGGGCAGTACAAATTGTGGTCAACCAACTCTTAACTGTTTGCATTATTCCAATCGCTCTGAGAAATGCTTTGTGTCATGAGAATGTAAGAACTGAGGTTTAGGGTCCTCTCGATAGACTGGAGTGGAAAAGGGAATGGCTGTCTGCAGAACACCTAGAGGAACAAGATAGAAGTTTCTGGAAGAGTGGATGCTTTGCAACAAATAGAGCTGATCTAAAGAAACAAACTGAGACAAACCAAAACATAAATCCCATATTCTCAGCCATTTTGTAATGATTTCTTCTCTTTTGTTGGAATGTTACGATTACTAAGAAGCAAAAGATGACTCCAACATTTTCAAATGGGATGATTTAATTTGGGCGGATTCTGTGCTAAGTGTCCCTGTTCACACAGCTTCTAAAGTCGATTCAGTTTATTTTGGTACAGTGATCTTACGTTGTGGGTTTGGGTTGGAAGTGGTGTAGAAGAGGTTCTGGGAGGGCAGGGAGAAGAATGAATGTTTTTGGGTTTATCGGAGTGCTCAGCCGCAAGGGTAGCGCCAAAGAACTGGGAGAGAAGAAGACAAGGGTGACGTGCCACATTTTTCGTACTTTGGTCTTGTAAGATTAATGGCAGTAATGCCGATATTAGTAAATACTGACGTTCGTTTTCAGACATATAAAATTATTGAGTTTTCCCCAAATTCAAAGCATTATATTATGAAAGTAAATATTTACGTTGCAGAGTGTATTCTATATAGTTTAAGCCTCGTTAGTCTAGAAATATAAGACACAATTCCTTTTAGGTATACATGACTATGGTATTACTCCCGTTCAAGCTTAATTGCCAGAGATTAGATTGTCAGTTATTTGGGGGAATAGGGAGAATTCCCAGCAGGCTGATTCACGGAAACTCTTTCTAGTGGGATCTCTTGCCTCATCGCCGTGTGGTTACGCCGCTGCCTCTGTTGGCTACAGCCGACTCTCGATAGATTTCTGCTGCCAGGTGCAACAGCTCCTCCCTGGTAGCTATTGCTGAAATTCCCAGTATGGTCTTGGGGAGAGGATGTGGCTCTCAGTCTCGTTGATTATTCTTCCTAAAGGATGGTGTAGTCACAGTTTAATTTTCCATAGCACAAAAGAGTAACTTTAAACAAGATTCAGGATGTGAAGTATAACAGAGAAGCTTTCATCATCTGGGAAAAGTAGTCATATCAGAGCAACTTTTCTCCATGGGGGGAAACACCCACAGGTAGACTCTGATGTCTCCAGAAGAATAATCGCTAGAGTCTTGCAATATACTTTTTGAAGTCTGGATTATTTATTTTTAACTAATTACCGTAAGTAACACAACACCACCATTCACTCAAGGTTGCACAAAGCACGTGACCATGTCCAGTTCCTTTCCTGACTCGGTGAGACCTTTCTTCAGACTTTGGCGTCTAAGAATGTCGCCTTAGAAAGATCTGCTCACAGAATACATCCTGCCCTGCAAGAGCACCAGCTTATTTATGGAGACAGAGGAATCTAAATTCAGATTTCAAATGGAAACCTGTCGTGGTTTTTTTTTTTCTTGAGACAGTGTCTCACTCTGTTGCCCAGGCTAGAGTGCCGTGGCATCAGCCTAGCTCACAGCAACCTCAAACTCCTGGGCTCAAGCCATCCTCCTGCCTCAGCTTCCTGGGTAGCGGGGACTACAGGCATGCACCACTGTGCCAGGCTAATTTTTTCTATATATTTTTAGTTGTCCAATTAATTTCTTTCTATTTTTAATAGAGATGGGGTCTCGCTCTTGCTCAGGCTGGTTTTGAACTCCTGACCTTGAGCGATCCTTTCACCTCAGCCTCCCAGAGTGCTAGGATGACAGGCGTGAGGAAACTTATCTTTAAAGCAGAGCTTACATGCTGTTGGTTCATGAACCGTATCCACTCTGCAGACATGTTATATTTAACTCACACAGTGTTTTATAAAAATTTGAATTATGTGCCAACATTTAAACGTGGGATATTTCATATGAATATCTAGAGCATTAGTTTTCTTTTGAAAAATTAAAATATACCGCAACCTTGAAGTCCTGTTCCTTCATGACCATGATCTGTTGAGGCAGAGTAAAAGTTATCCCTTCAACATGAGCATGAACTCCTGGCTCACCCTAACCCCGGCCTGGCCCACTTGACTCATTTATTAGCCCTCCCTTCTGAAGGCATTTGAGATTCAATTCCTGCTTCCAAATCTGCAAGGATGTAAGTACACTAAGATATAACTAATTTATACTGCTAAAGAGAACACGACATTTCTAGATCCAGAATGGTAACTTTTGTGCCTTCAAAGACCTACACATAGCTATTTTCTAAAAACTATGGGCAAGTATTTGATTTAAATTCCACATCTTAAAACCTGAATTAAAGTTATCTTCTTCAAAAGTATAATTTTCTTCAAAGTTAAATTTTAGTCTCCATCCTTAAAGCTCATAACTCTTTGTAAATTTTTCAATGGCATTTTTTTTGGTCAGGTGTTAGCAAATCTCAAACTCTAGCCTTCATTCGGGTAGTGAATCAGGAGATTAAACTCTTATCTACTTATAGTATAATGGCAAAGACAGCTCAGTACTGGGAGATACTGGAGCCAACCAGAGAACCACCTGCAGTGTGGTGCAAAAATGAGCTGACTCTTCAAACAAAGGAAATTTTGAAGAAATAGTGCAAAGAGCATCGGCTTATTTTAGTTTTAGCTTCAAAAACAAGATGCTTATGTGTATTGAAATGACAGATCTGCTCTAGTCTGAGTTAGGTGTTACGTCAACAGAACTGATTTGCCTGCAGGACTCATCAGTGCCTTTGGAGGATCTTCCACATATAAATCATAATAACACAATGTAACAATTGTTACACGCTAATGGATCACAGAAATTCAATGTAACACTTTACTGCTATTCCAGGACAGAAAGAGAGGGCAGCCACTGGAGGAAAACTTGAACCCGGATGATTGATCACATGGGGTACAGCATTTAAAGTGATATTTAAAGGATGAATATGAGTTTTCTGGTCAGACAACAGGTTTGGGGGTCGAGGGTGGTGGGGAGAGATTTCCCAGCAGAAAAAAATAAAAATAAAAAAAAGGACAAATCAGGGAGACCTAAAAGATAATGGCAAGTTCCAAGGATTAGAGTCAGTTTTGCAGTCTGGCATGCAAAGCATGGAAAATGAGCTTAACTAATTAGGCGAGAGTTTGCCGAAATGTCAGTAAAATTTCACAAAGTCAGGCCAAATGGGGCAGGGCTGTATAAATATTGTTTAATCCCATATAGCTTTCTTTCTTTCACTAATTTGAACTGTCTGCAAACAAAGTTTCTGAATAAAATTCCTATTAGAGAAGTTTTCTTTGATTTCCAGATAGTATCCATTATTTTATGAAGAATTAATTTGTTACATGTTAAAAAGGGTTCTTTTTTTTTTTTTCTAAATTGGTAAACTATTCCCTCCTGATTGGAAAACTCTTTTTCAAATGTCGGGCAACGGTTACAGGGCAAACGAGTCAGCCCGACCCAGGTCAGATGAGCACACATCCCAGATTAATTGCAGCTGAGCTAACGAGGCCGCACTGGCTTTGTAGCGGACGCGATAGCAATTCAGAAGAAAGTTGACAAAAGGGAAAAACTGGATAGAGGCCGTTTAGAAAATTCTTGTGAAAAAGTTTCCGTCAGTGCTTCTCAGTCCTTATCGTGCATAGGAATCACATGGGAATTTGTTAATAATGCGTATTCTGAGTTCTCAGTCGACCGGGGCTTAGGTTTGTGATTATGAAGTTCTCACAAGCCCCTGGGGGGTAATGATGCTATGAGCCCATGGACCATACGCCGAGTAGGAAGGATAGAATATTTCCTGATTCCTAAAAGTAAGAGAAATAAGGATTCTTGGAAAAACTCCTCTGTATCAGCGCCATGCTTCTTCCCTTTAGGAATCAGCCTTTATCTACTTATAATTATCCTTCATCTACTTATAATGAGAGAGAAGTATACTTAAGGCTTCAGGAGTCAATTACAAAATATTACAAATCTGCCTGTGGATACTTAAGCTTACAACGAAAGCCAAATAATCTGCTCATGTAAGATGGAAAATCACCTGTTTGCCAGGAGGGTTGTCCCCATAGGAGCTCTGAAAGTCCCTTTTGCCGGAAGCCCGTCAGTCCTGGGCACAGGGGGTCGCTGGCCACGGTTCCTTAGGCACATGTTGCATTAAGAGAACAGTCTTGCTCTGTTCAAAGTTTTATTACCTATGAAAACATCATTTTAAAAATTAAAATGCTTTATTTGGATGTGAGTTATTTGGTAATTTGGAAGATGAAAGAAGGAAAATCCATCTCTTTGGTGACAATGTGAGCTGAAACTCACCTGCTGAGACAGGCTGTCAGCGTGTGACTTTTCTTACTCTCTCGGTTCTTTGGAAACTTGAACGCAGGAGGAAATGTCGAATTTAATATAGAAAGTAGACTTTATTTTTGACTCTTTCATCTGTTTGTCTTGGCTCTACATTGTCCACCTCTCAAGTTTTTCCACATTGTTTTCTGATCTATTATTGTAATTATTCAAAATATTAATGGAATGGAATATCTTCTTTTAAGTTATGAATTGCAATCAATTTTGAGTCTTTAATTGTAATTTTTTTTCCATAAAATTCTTTTAATTTAGCCTAATATAATGGCACATCAGCCAGTAATAGGTACATTAAATTGAATCATGATGCTCATATACACATTTTATGACACAATCAAATATCCTAATGCATTAATTCATATCAATCAGTTAATAAAATCAAATAGGAAGCATCTCTCTATTGCTGCCAACTGTACTTACCCCATTTACTAGATGAGAAGTCTAAAAAAAATCTCAACAATTTGACTCTCTGGACTTTTCTGCTTAGATGTCTGGGATCTGTCCATTACTCTGGGTTTTACGAAGTTGATGGGTTGATGAATCAGCTAAGAAAATGCCTAAAATTCTATTTTATGCTTCAGGGTTTTTTTTTTTGTTTTTTGAAGTGACATCATTCTTGCCAAATCTGTAACACACGGAACGATACCAATATTGTGCCCAACCCAATGGAAAAAATGGTAACGGCTCCCAGATGTTCCTTCTATCTCTGGAGCACCGTGAGGAAGTCGATACTTTTAGCGCATGAAGTGGGAATTCAGAGTCTCGAAAAAGTTAAAAGCAAATGGTCAGAAAGCAAATTATGTAATTAATTAATTAGCAAATACTTGCGGGGGGGGGTTACTATTTTTAGCCTGGAACTGTAGTAAATATTGTTAGAGATATCTACATATACGATATATATTATCTTCAGAGTAAAATATTACTTAGCAGGGCATGACTAATATACCTGAAACAATTAAAAGGCAACTAAGTACTCATCCACAGAGAGCTCTCCATAAGCCTGGTAGGATTTTATGATCAATGTGTTGCCTTTTTCTCCCACTTTTCTTCTTTTTCTTTCCTTTCATTTGTTTTTTAAACCTAGTATGTGTTTGGTGCTAAGTGAATATATTACATTTTGCTTGACTTAGAGACCTAGCTCAATGTAGCTTAAGCAAGAAGGGGATTTATTGAAGGGGAACTGGAGTGTATAATGACACAGAGGGAGGCGTTGACTAAATGAACTGCAGAAGAGCAAGGGTTCATCTGGATTTCAGGAACGGTTCGATCAGGAAGCTGGGTGTCATTGGGACGCTCTCCTCCTTTCTGTGTGTGCGAGCTCTCGGCTCTCCTGCTGCAGACCAACTTCTTCCAAGCTGTAGGGAACATTGCTGCTGACAGCTCTTAGTTTAACTGGGCACCACACCAGATACCCCTCTTTCCCTATTTGACTACAAAAAAAAAGACTTGAACCAGCCTAACAGGTAGCTCCCACAGCCAGATCGATATCATATGGTCAAGTAGCCTGAATAATATACAAACGTAACCCTACCCAGCAGAAATTCTGCAGTGGAAGGAAAGCAGCTTTCATTTAAGAATGAAATACTTAACCGAGGAAAAGGAAAAGGTTCTGGGAAGTTGTAACATAGAAGTCTACCATGCACAGGTTCAATACTTTTAAAAGCAAATATTTTTATTTCATTGAAAATTATTATTTTCCTTTTGCACATTTGAAAGGTGCTCTTCCTTTTACACATTGTGCTATGCTGACTTTACGGCAGGTGCAGCCTAACTGGTAATTGTATCCATCTGTGCCGCTTCATCTTTGACTCTTATTAGAGATATGAGCTCTTCCCTGGATGGGCAACTACCAGAGTCATCGTGAATAGCGTTTGTAGACCCTACCTCACTCGAACCCCAAAACCCACCTGTGTCCTCCAGTTGGTCCTCCTGCTTTGGACTTTGACTGTGACCTCTCCCTCCTGTGTCACGGTGAACGTCTGTATCTATACAAAGCTTTCCTCTCCCCCCGATCATCATCTCTGGTGGGGTCCTCGACATGTCAGGTACTGAACCCCCGGACAGTGCCATTCCCCAGATGGATGGAGCCCCCTGCGGCTGTAAAACCTGGAGGCCCCTTTCTCAGGTTTATGCAGCATTCCAACCATCTCCACTTGAACCAACGTCTGGCATGGCTTTTCCAGTCTACTCCATTCTGCAATCCCTTCCCTCCGTTGTCCAGACTAAATGCTTCCCAAGGTCGGTATTTTCTAGTCCTTCTCAGAATGAGGCGTGTTTTATGCAATGAAATAAATTAATCGGAGACGAAGACCTATAGGATTTCTTGTCCAATATGCCGTGAACTCAGGCAGCGAGGATGGTAGCCTCCAACACAACCTTCCCGATTATTTAAATGCGCCATCTAATTGTGGCCACCTGGTTCATCTGGCCCGTCTCGCTTGCCTTCGGACAACCGCAGCTCAGCTGCGTAGACCATGTGTCAGCACTCAGGGCTTCCCATGAATCCCATCCTCGAGCTCCAGCTAAAAGGGACGAGCACACACACATTAATGACAATGACATTTAGAAATGGGTCATTTTCCCCTTTCTCAATAAAGATCGTCTTTGTGGGTTTAAATCACCGATGCTGTTTCTTCCCACCACCACCCCAGCATTATGTTACCATAAAAATATCCAAGTGTAACAAATGATCTGCTTATCTATCACTGCTAATGAAATAGTTTGGAACAGCTTAGAAACAGTTTCCTGCTTTTATTTAGCTGGAAAACAAAAATCAGTTTCTATAGCTTCCTTTTTATGCAAATGAAGATACCTACTCTTTTTGCAGACATTATTACGGAGGGATATCATTGATCATGTCCTCGGGGTAATAAATAATTACTCTACTAACGTATCTCCCTGAAAGAAATTGACATGAAGTAGTTTCAAATTAACCACTGCTAATTGCATGCATTGTCTCGTACTTATTACTGCAATCTGATTAACATGCCGCTGAACAGAACTGGCAGGAAAGGCTCTTTCTGCTCTATTTTAACTTGTTTTAGTTAAAAACTTGGCTGTCTCTGGAATTTACACTGTGGTTTAGAAGTTTAAAAATCCAGTGCTGAGGGAAACAGAACCGCTATGGTATAACGATCCTGACCACCACCAGAATTACTTTTTATTTTAAAAAGTTTGTTTGGGAAATGAAAATTTGTTCCAGATTTCTGGTAGGAAAAAAAAAAGTCCTTTATGATGTTGATGATAATTCTGGATTAAAAAGCCATAAATTTCCCATACCATGAAGTTCTACCAGTAAACTATTTAACGTGAGAAAGAAGTTGCCAAAATCACAATTTAACATGGAGTTTGTAGGAATGAAAAAAATAAATAGCTACATTTTGGCCTCGGTGCTTAGTTTGCCATAAAAGTCTAAATTGCTATAAAATAGAACTTTAAAAAGTTGATATTGTAATTATTATCCACAGTTATCTTTCCAAAGTATCAGGATGGTATAGAAGGACAAATAAAATTTTTATGCTTATAAACGTAAAGTCAATCAGTTACCCCAATGAGCATTTTTATCACAGCTATCTGTCCTAAGCTCAAAGGCAAATTGCACATTGAAAATGATGTTTTGATAAAAGTTTTAAATCTACGTTTTACATACCTTTATCTTGAGAAAACTGAAGCAGTGCCCTCCCTGTACAAGATGTACATATTGTCCTCTGCACCTTACAGCTTCTAACTCATTTAACCTCAAACGTGACCCCCATGGTACTGTCAACGGCCCTATTTTAACAGACGAGGAAACCAAGGCACAGGAGTGTTAAGTGACTTTCTCGAGGTTGCAGAATTGATATTTAAGACGTAGAAGACAGAGAATCCAAGCCCTAGAAGCCATGCTTGTTACCGCTACGCTATGCCAGGGCTCAGCCCACGGCCCCGGAAAACGCGACCGTCACGTCAGTTGGTAAATAAAACTGTATTTTTGTGAAGGAGGACATTGAAACTGATCATGATGCCGTCACAACTTTAAAACGTTGGCTGGAGCTCTGAGTTATAGCGGGCACCGTTTCCTGACTGTGGACAGCGCGTCTGCATGCAGCCTGCCGGTCCTTTCTTGAATCCTCGTGACCATCCTCCCTCTTACGGCCCAGGGTGTACCCGGCACCCTCCACCGTGGAAGTTCACCTGCAGTGAGTGGTGTACTGTGGCCTCCTCCTACGGGCCTGGCTTGTGTATGTGTCTTCCCAGCTCTGAGTTTCACGGCGGCACATTGGTGGCTCCAGATTAGCCATGGTAGCAGTCACCATGGAAACCAGCAAGCATCATTCCTCCCATCCCTTGCTACTCCTTTGCAGAGCTGGTTTGCTTCCACAACACTGCCTGCAGTCTGTCAATGCTGCCATGGGTGTATCTCAGAGCACTGAGGTTCTCATGTATTTTTACTCTCATACTCCCATGTGACATTATAAGTTTAATACTCAAGGGTCTAAGCCCTTCCTGGACCCCAAAGAGAAAACAAAACAGAACAAAACAAAAAAATGGCAGGACCTCAGCAATACGGCAGCCCTGGCAAAATAGGTCACACGGGCTTTCCCTGACAATTCTGCATTTACGGCAGACATTATTAATCAATCATGGCATGGCAGAGCCTGGCCCCAGCCCCGGAGTCCTCAGCATCTCAGTGCTCTGGGCTCTACACAGCCAACGCCAACTATTCAGACTTGGTACCCAAGATAAAATCCCTTACTATCCCTCTTAGAGTCAGAAATTCTCTTCTTCCCCATGACATTCTCACTCTGTATAATCTGTAACTCTTTTCTAAGCTATGAAAATATTTTTAAAAACAATGACTATAAAAGGAAAACTTGCATTGTTTGGAAATTTTAAATATGTGCAAGCTATGGTCTAGCCGTTATTCTGGATGATGACATCAATTATATAATACTCTACAAAGTCATTTGACATTTATCATTTTCCCCAAAGACTCATGCTTATGGAATGATATTGATCCATAATTAAATATGTGTTTGATGTCAATACTCCTAGTCAATGGAAATGTATGTGTTCATTGTCCATTGAAACCCAACCAATGGTAATATTCTTAAACTTGGTGATAAAAAGAAAGAAACTTCGTCTGGCTACAAATGTCAGAATTTTGTCATGAAGACATTCTCTGAAGATAGAACAGACTAAGTTTAAAATATTACTCGTTTTTTTCTTCATCCTGTTCTTTTTCACCCCATGCTCAAATTTTTAGAAGTGGTTCCCTTAGTTTTTTATAGTTTAGAAAAGGAAGTGGCAGGGATATCCAGAGATACATTATTTTTTAGAGCTTGAGTCGTTTTGAAGTGTGTGCAGCAGGGACCGTTAACCTATCAATCCAGTGACGACCATGTATAAGTGATGACACTGTGGCCTGTATCTGATAGGAATAAACTCAATTAATATCGCTGCACACGGTCAAGACCATCCACGATCTCAAAAAATCACTATCCGGCCACACGAAAATGGCATGCACGCTTGCAAAATCGCCAGGTTACACGGGAGCATGCACAAATGCAGAATGAGAGGTTTGCAACAGTTGCTTTTGGGGAAAAGCTCAGAGCAATTGCAGAAAGTTGTTATGAAACAGAGCAAGGTTCTGCATTATGAGTGAGAATCCGATGGGTGAGAAGATCAGAGGGGATATAAGAAGGCTGCACGGGCAAAGCTCCCAAGAAGGATCAGTGGAGTATTACGTAGTGGACGAGCACCGAGCACCTCAGAGAAGTGTCATCGGCAGTTTGCATGGCCGGGGGCGGTGGTCTTAGAGTGGGTAACTTCTAATGCCACCACAGAGGGGTTGGGCTTTGCCTGGAATCGTGTGTCATCTCAGTCTAGGAAGCCGTTATATTTTCCCCCCATGTTTTGCAGGCAGAAGTCTGCTAATCTCTGTACGAACCCTTGCACGGAGAGGGTCACCTTCTTACCTGACGTCACAGGAGCTGAGAAACAAGCACGGGAGTGAGACTTGGAAAGCCTGGATTTGAATTCTGGGGCTGCCACCTCCTCATGTATGACTTTTGCGTGTTGCTGAACCTCTCTGAACCTCAGTTTCTCCATGATGCATGGCTGTTGAAAATGGGGAGGGGAGATACTCGTCATTAATCCTGCTTCTCCCCGGAACTCGAGTGCTGGAATCGATTGAGAGGGCACCGCAGGGTCTGGGGAGGAGATCGAAATAGGTGCTTTGCCAGCGGAGCTTGGGATTGTTGACCAAGCTTCGGATCTGTGGCGTAGCCAGGCTTCCTCATCCTGAATCGAGGTGGTCGTGGGATGTAGTAGTTGTCACCTGAGAGCTGACCGACCTGTTTTGAGCATATGTGAGACAACTTTTGGAAAGGGTGATGGGGGAGGCATTTCAGCAGAAGACAGGAAGCGGCAGGTGACTTTCAAAACTGGCCTCATTTTAAACTCCAGGCCAGATAGACCAATGGTAATATGTGATCCGTAAATAAACAGGTGAGATTATCACAGAGGCAGACAGAGAGGCTAGTGGAGGACATTCATGAGGGAGGAGCGATCAATTCTACCTTCAGTGAAGAGTGGGCAGGAAAGGTTTCATAGACTTGGGTGATTCTTGAATTAAAGAAAAACCAGAGGCTCTTTCCCTTCATCCGCATGAATTCTTGGATCTGGCTGCTGAACAAATATTGAGTCATAATCTAGGATCAGCTGGATAGATGAGGTTTCCACCAGAGGTCCATGAACACCAGTGCTTTTAAGCATCTGTGGGACAGCTAAAACAAACCATCAGCAAGATGTTTAAACAGTTGATTCTGCTGGCAGCCCAGCCAGTTTTTAAGTGTATCATGAACACTGAAAACTGGCCCCGGGGGTACAGCCTGAGATTATTCCAGCCTGCTTCTGCACAACCAGAAATTCCCTTTCTGTTACAAATTTCTACCCCATTGCGGTTTGCCTAGTTTTGGCATTTTCATTATGGATCAGTGAATCTCCTAGCCTGCAGGCCAAAGCGAGAGAGAGAGAGACAGAGAAATCCCAAATAAAAGTCAACCCAGTTAGGATGTCTTCATCCATTTTTCGGTGTGTTGGGGGGGAAATACAGCTGAGCTCAGTGACCTCCATCAAAAGCAAACATCGCCGGTTGCATTGTTCTTTGGCTTTTTTTGTTCCTCAGACGCTCGCATTTTGGAGGGCATGATAAGCACAGCCTCACAGCACCGCTTAGAAGGTTTCGTTATTTTGTGAAGCCTGGGGAGGGATGCTTCTGGAAAACCCACGAGCACAGGAGCAAACAGAGAGAGGCGAGAATTCAGGGAGGCAGCCAAATGCACATCAGAGCCGAGGAATGTCGCAGCGAGATGCAGGAAACTTACAAACACCTGTCGGTATTTTTAGGTGGAGAATGTTCTAGCATACGGCCAGTGGGTGCTGCCTCTGCATGACTTACCCTGAGCTTCAAAATCAACAGATATTAAGGCAGAAAATGACAGCTTTATTCGTCTAGGGACGGCGTGTGTAACGGCGTGTGTGCACACCCGTGTACGTGACGGGGACCTGCGTGTTCGCTGTGGGTCTGGCACAGACGAGGGAGCCCTCTGCTGATTGGAAACTGCACTAGATGTAAACTGTAGAGGGTTGCTTTTAGCACCGTGCTTGAGCATCTTCCAAAAGCCAGACGTTTTGCTTATTTTTTTTTTTCAAATCATGAGAGATGCTTTTTTTTTTTTTTAAAGAAACTGGAAATGCCAGTAATCATCTACATAACAGCCATGTCATTCTTCCTATTTAAGGTAAAATCCTTCCGTTAAAAAGATTTACACCTGCTCTTCAACTTTTACTGTAAAGATGATTATGCTGCAACACAATTAAATCACAAATGTCCATGTGACTATCGTGACATCATGACAGCATCTGTCTGTTACCTGAGCTTGCCGCATATGATTTTTTCCCTGGTGGATGCATTGTTTATTTTATATATATTTTTTCCAAACAAAATAAAGATGATTTTAAGGGTGACAATGTGGACTAATTCATATGGGCACATTTAAATAGATTGTATTTTGATATGAGTATTTAAATCATCATCTGTTCAGCCTCATACGCACTAAGACCTGCTTACAGGCAAGTATAATATTTAGCTGCTTTTGTGTTGAGATACTTGATTTTTAACACCATGTCTTCACAGAATAATTGTAGTTTAGCCTCTCAATG
Source organism: Lepilemur ruficaudatus (assembly GCA_963574885.1). Lineage (NCBI taxonomy): Eukaryota > Metazoa > Chordata > Mammalia > Primates > Lepilemuridae > Lepilemur > Lepilemur ruficaudatus. The sequence continues at coordinate 1,133 of CAUYRT010034403.1, read as the reverse complement.
ATTTAAAACATTAGAATAAAATAAAATATTATCGGAGATTCTGTATGGTTATTTTCAACATGGCTGGCCTCATCATATTATGTGATAATTTTCCTTACACGGAACATGTTGATTATTAGATTGTTTATTATTAGATTGCTAGTCACTGTGGCTTTTAACAAACAATTAACGTTTTTAATGGAAGTGAGCTTAAAATTTCATTAGCTTTATATGTGAAATTAAAAAAGAGCCTTTAGGAACTCAGTATTTTTTTTTTTTTGAGACAGAGTGTCACTCTGTTGCCCAGGCTAGAGTGCCGTGGCATCAGCCTAGCTCACAGCAACCTCAGACTCCTGGGCTCAAGCGATCCTCCTGCCTCGGCCTCCCGAGTAGCTGGGACTACAGGCATGCGCCACCATGCCCGGCTAATTTTTTTCTGTATGTTTTTTAGTAGAGACGGGGTCTCACTCTTGCTCAGGCTGGTTTTGAACTCCTGACCTTGAGTGATCCTCCCTCCTCGGCCTCCCAGAGTGCTGGGATGACAGGCGTGAGCCACCACACCCGGCCGGAAATCAGTATTTTTCTTGGAAGCAAACTCTCAGTTTAAGTCTTATTCTGCCACAGAACCTCGAGCCCTGACCCTAGTTGGAGGCACCGTGGGTTGTTAAAGAGCTACATTTGGAGTTTACACGGCGAGGTAACTGAGTTAACACGGTGAGAGTGATGTAGTTTTAACATCTGTCATCTTTTGACGGCCAGCGTTGGTTTTGTTTTCTGTGCCAACGCCAGCTTCCTCTCTCTCCAACCCATCATTCCTTAAGGAGCAGCTTTGGCTTTTCTTTTGTTGAATATGAAATGCAAAAACACATGCCAGATAAACCTAGAACAACTGACTTTCCCTGCTGTGAACAGCCACCTTTTATGAAGTGCCTACTGTGTACCAATCCCTTTTCAAAAAAATTATCCAAACCTTATCACCCACCTGCAAGTCACATGCCATCGTACTGGTTTGTTGGTTGGTATCCTTTTGAGTGAAAAATGACAAATTCTATTGAAGCAAAGTTAAGCTATAGAAGGGGACTTTATTACAAAGACATTGGGATTTCCAAACCGTAGGCATTGCCTTCTTAAATAACATGCCCTATTATCTTATC
>CAUYRT010034402.1:0-10636 GCA_963574885.1 Lepilemur ruficaudatus | reverse complement strand
CCATTAGTCAATTATTAGCATACAAAAAGACATCACTTTGGAGATTCTAAGAATTTTAGGAGTTGTATCCTAAGGAACAGGATTGAAGACCAAAAATATATTTTACAATATCATAGTCCCTAAAGCAGCAGTGCCTAAAATTTTCTATTAAATGTCATATCAGGCCGGGTGCAGTGGCTCACGCCTGTAATCCTAACACTCTGGGAGGCTGAGGCGGGTGGATCACTCAAGGTCAGGAGTTCAAAACCAGCCTGAGCAAGAGCAAGACCCTGTCTCTACTAAAAAATAGAAAAAAATTAATTGGCCAACTAAAAATATATAGAAAAAAGTAGCCGGGCGTGGTGGCACATGCCTGTAGTCCCAGCTACTTGGGAGGCTGAGGCAGAAGGATCGCTTGAGCCCAGGAGTTTGAGGTTGCTGTGAGCTAGGCTGATGCCACGGCACTGTAGCCCGGGCAACAGAATGAGATTATGTCTCAAAAAAAAACAAAAAACAAAAAACCCAGTCATCATGCTTTTGAAATACAAAAGGATCTCACCTAATAGTTCTTAACCTACTCTGAGAGAAGGATGTCTATATCTTGAATATACACGTAAACCAACCATAAAATTATGTTTTGGCATTATTGCATAGTGGTAAGAAATAACTTTGGAATCAAAGTGTGAGTTTGAATCCCTGTTCCACTGCTTACTAGCTGTGTTGCCGCAGGTGTATATCTTAACTCTCTGTGCCTTGTTTGTCAAAGTTTACAATGGAGATGATAATACCTGTCTCACAGGGCTGTTGTAATGATTTAAATGAACTAATGCATATAACTTGCAAAGAACAGTGACACACAGTAAGTACTCAATAAATGTTTTTTGTTTTTAGACATGAGCTAGAGAGTAGGGTCTGGCCTCTACATAGGAAAGATTATTTTAATTCTGATGTAGTCCATTTTATTTCTTTTCTTTTGTCACTTGTGCTTTGGTGGCATATCTAGAAACTGTTGCCTAACCCAAGGTCACAAGGATTTACTTTGATGTTTTCTTTTAAGGGTTTTATAGCTTTAGTTCTTACATTTAGATTTAGGACTGATTTTGAGTTAATTTTCACGTATGGTGCAAGGTAGGGGTCCAACTCCATTCTTAAACATGTGGATAGCCACTTGTCCCAGTATCATTTCTTTCTTTTTTTTTTTTTTTTGAGATAAGATCTTGCTCTGTTGACCAGGTTAGAGTGTAGTGGCAATATCATAGCTCACTGCAACCTCCAGCTTCTAGGCTAAAGCAATCCTCCTGCCCCACCCTCCCAAGTAGTTGGGACTGTAGGTGTGCGCCACCACACGTGGTTAATTTTTTTATATTTTGTAGAGATGGGATCTCACTCTTGCTCAGGCTGGTCTCGAACTCCTGGCCTCCAGCAATCCTCCTGCCTCAGCCTCCTGAAGTGCTAGGATACAGGCGTGAGCCACTGTGCCCACTGCTAGCATCATTTCTTGAAAAGACAATTCTTTCGCCATTGGAAATGGTTTCTTTAAAGAATAATGAATGATTTTAAACTTAATTTTCCTATAGATAATTTTTTAAAAGTCTTTCTGTTTAGATTACAGATATTAGCAAATAATGGATTTGCATTTCCATAGATATGCTTGAATTTTATGAAGTTCTGTGTCTGGAAAAAATAAGGCAAAAAGTCTTCTTAGTAAAGCTATTTTTGCAAGAAAGTTGCAAGCCAGTTTTAGTTCATTGATTGGATAATTTTTCCTATTTGCTGAGGTATTTCAGTGTTGGCGATTTGAAGTGTGAAATGTCCATTATGGTGAGCTTGGTCATTGACCATGCATTTTAGGAATTTGTTTCTATGTCCACACCAGGCATAATGAATTAAGGTATCTGTCAAAAACCTATAGAATTTTTGCTCAATATACCGTTGTAGAACTCATTGCCCAAATTTGTATGATATTTACTTTCTTTCTCTCTTTGTTATATTGTTGGTCTTTTAATTGAGATTAATAGCACATGAGCAGTGTAATGCAGCCTAAGGAAGTTTTAAACACCAAAATATTTGAGCAGAAATAATAGCTTGTGTTTATTGATTTCCTATTATTTGTCAAATATAGTATTGTTTTATGTTTTACATTATTTATCTCGAGTCTACATACCATACTCTAGAAGTGGGTGAGAAAACAAGGGTACTCCAAAGAGGCCAGTAAGTAACTTGTGCTGGACCACAGAGCTAATACTTATGTGGCAGGGTTGGAATTTGACTCTAGGTTATTCTGACCTCAAAGTGCATTAAGGTCATGGATGTCACTCTGAAGGAAAAGGGATCTTTTTTCCAGTCTTTTTTTGTTACTGTTTTTCAGCCAGTAAGTAGTAGAATTAGGTAGTAGAGTGGCAGTCCCTGACATCTGGTAGTCAGCCCTAAGAATAATAGTTTCTGATTTTTTCTTGTCTTGAATTTGGGAGCTACTAACTTTCAGATTGTACTTTCTTATAATCCAAGATCTAGGGATCTAGGTAGTAGGAACTATTCTATATCCATTGGAAGGTTTACTCAATCACCTTTTTTTCCTTCCCCAGCAAACCTCATGTGGTTGGGTGGAACTGGTTCTTCATCTGGCTTATTGCAGAAACTCTAAGCCATTTTACTTAAAGCCTTTTGAAACCCAGAAACCCATCTTGTAACTCCAAAGTATTGGTTTTTAAGATTTTGCTTTTTCAGTGCGTTTCAGAAGCCTAAGTGTGAAACTCAGAGGCTGTAATATCGAATCTGGTTCTCTACGTTCTGCTGTGTGTTTCTTTTTCTGTGACAGTGGGTGTCTCTGACTGAATGGGTGGGGAGAATGAGGAGGGGTCGAGAAAATAGTATGGACTAAGGAACCTTGATTAGTATTTCCAAAAGATACTCTGCTGTATCTCCACTGCCATCCTCACAGCTGAGTGATGAGATCTACATATGCTTTGAGAAGTGGCAAGTCCGGGGCAAATCCTGTCATTTTAGGGTAATAATCTCTAACTGTAAGAAGAGCTTTTACTGAGGAGAAGGAAAGGCGTAATCAGGGAGGCAGCAGCCTCACCACCTTCGTTTCATCCCACAGACCTCTTTGTCTTCTAGAGCTCCATTCCAGAATCAGTTTTATTAGAAAAGCCTCATTAACGTTTCCTAATTAACCAACTCTTGAAATATTATTCTGGGAAAAAGGAGAGATGCACTTTATGTAGGAGAGAACTTTAATTTTGTGCTTGTGGCAATACCTAGAGGATAAATGCTTCATTCACGCAGAAGATGAAGTTGAGAGATAAAATTAGATAATTTATATCTTATACCGTTGCTTATTAAAAATGTTAACACACATATATAATTTATTTGTATTTATCTCATTTTAACGTAAGTTGAACCTTATTCAAATCTCGGTTGCAATGAACCGTACACAAGTGATGCATTAGGAATAACCATTGTTACTGTTAGGAAACAGATGGTTAGGGGGCGTAATACCTGTGAAATCACTCCTGTGTCAGGTAGGTAGGCATTTCTGAGATCCCGTTAGAAAAGGAGTGTTCCCTTCCCAGTTTAGGGTGCATTTCTTTCCTTCTCTTTCCCTTATTTGTGCTAGTCAGATTGCTGTGTTTGGCAGAATAAGTGATAAAAGAAAGCATTTGAAGTGTCACATGCAAAATAAATCTTTGAATGTTTAAAAATTTCTGGTTTTCAGGTCTTTTGAATTACTGTCTAGTTTTGTGAGGGAACATGTCAGTTTCCGCAGGGTAATTACGTGAGTCACTGAAGTCACGTGCCCGACGTAAATTCTGTTGTGCTGCTGCACCTCCTTCTACCTCACGAAAATGAGGACGGCCTTCTCTGCTCTTCTGCTTCCCGGCTCATCAGTCTGTTGGAGAAATGCATGTTTTGTTTGCCTATTATCTTCCTCGTGCAGATAGCCTGGAAATTTCTTTCATGTATTGGTGTATTGTGGATGTTAAGTTGTATAGGAATTTTGCTTTTTATTTTTTGCAAAGAAGAGTACATGTCCGTGCTTCTTCAGCTCTACCCAGAGAAGGGCAATGTGGGGGGAAAATGTTTGAAGCTTGCAAAATATTTCATAGTAGATTTCTTTAAAAAGTAATTTCAGACTTAGAGAAGCTCAAAAATAATAGAAAGAATCCCATGTACCCTTTACCCCATTCCTGATTTCGAACTCCTGACCTTGAGCGATCTGCCCCCCTAGGCCTCCCAGAGTGCTAGGATTATAGGCGTGAGCCACCACGCCCGGCCTCATTCCTGAAATGTTGACATATATCACATTTGTTCGTTCTGTCTCTGTTCTTTGTCTCAGTGTGCAGTATATAATATATAGCATTTTGTATATTGATATATGCAGTGCACGTGTACACTGCACTATTTTCCGAGCCATGTAGAGAGTAAAATACAGACATAATGCACTTGTACCCCCGAGTACTTCAGTGTGTGTGTCCTTAAGAAAGGACATTCTCTTATGTACAGCTACAGTACATTTTTCAAAATCAGAAAATTGACATTGATGCAGTACTATTATCTGATCTGTAGGCCGTTTTCCAATATGCCAGTTGTCCCAGTGTGTCCTTTAGTACAATAGAAAAAACACTTTCTTCCTGGTCCAGGATCTAATCCTGGAGCACATGTTACATTTAGTTGTCATGTCTCTTTAGCCTCCTTTAATCTAGAGCAGTTCCTCAGTCATTCTTTGTCTTTCATAACCTTGACATTTTTGAAGAATATGAGCCATTTATTTTGTAAAATTTCCCTCAGTTTGGGTGTATCTGGTTTTTCTTTTTAAGACTCAAGTTTATGCACTTTGGTCCAGAACACCACAGAAAAGTACATTATAACAGAAAGCCTTAAGAGGCTCTTGACTCTTCCTTCCAAAAACATTTTCTAAATTAGTTTTATTTAATATTATCATATGGAAAGAGTCAGAGATTCTCAGATTTGTCAAGATATTATAAATGCTCTATTATATTTATTCTCCAGTTACTTTTTCTTAAGAAAATCTGTGGCCTTTCAGATAGCTTTTACAAAGCAGAAATTATTCAGTAAAATTTGGATGGGGCGTGGGGAAGAACTTAAGGTTAAAAGCAGCAGTCCCCAACCTTTTTGGCACCAGGGACCAGTTTCATGGAAGATAATTTTTCCGTGGGCCAGAGGGTGCGGGGAAGGGGGAGTTTCCAGGTGATTCAAGCACATTACATTATTGTGCAGTCAGACCTCTCTGCTAATGACAGTCTGTATTTGCAGCCGCTCCCCAGTGCTAGCATCACTGCCTCAGCTCCACCTCAGATCATCAGGCATTAGATTCTCATAAGGAACCCAACCTAGATCCCGCACACATGCAGTTTACAGAAGGGTTGGTGCTCCTATGAGAATCTAATGCCCCCGCTGACCTGATCTGACAGGAGGCGGAGCTTCTTTCACTTGCTCACCTGCCGCTCACGCCCTGCTGTGCAACCCCTTTCCTAGCTGGCCATAGACTGGTACTGGTCTACAACCCCCTGGTTGGGGACCACAGGTTTGGAGTATGTGGTGTATGTAGATGAACATGGGTATTACAATGCAGGGATTGGGCGTTTATACCCTTAGCCAAGAGTGGTAAATTATTTATTCTTGGATTACTTCTGCCAAAACACTGAAAGCAATGTGCTAGTCTCCTTTTAGAAGTTTTACACCTTTCCAAGGCAAACATTCAAATGCATTCAATAGGGAGATAAGCGAGAACCCTGTTAATACCTGGTAGAAGCAAATAGACATTTAAGTTTATTAGTACAGTATTTACAAGTACAGTGTTTACATTTATTACTTTGTTTAATGTATTAACTCCTTCTATATTCATGTCTCGCTCCTGCTGCCTCTTTGAATTATCGAGAAACAGAGCTTGCAACCTACAGTGTAGCTCATTTGGCTTGTAGCTTAACAATAATAAAATTAGTTCTTAACATTGACCCGGTGTCTCTTTGTGTATCCCTCCTTCTCCCATTGACCAGTCGATTTAAGATCTCTTGCTCTAGCCTGAGCATGTTTATAGTGATTAGGAGAAGTTCAAATTCAGGCTTCGCCACATGATAGTTTGTTAAGTGACTTAATATTTATGACTATTTCTTTATCTGTAAACAAAAAGGAATGAGTCCATTTAAACCAGAAAGATTGCAAGAGCGGTCTGGGAAATTTGCTCCATTCCTTAAAAGTCAGAATAAAATGGTCGGTCTTGTGTTTTATTTTTACAGTGTTCATTTAAATATTAGCATAGCGCCACTTGTTATATTCTCTATCAAATAATTAGTTACAGTTTCCTTAAAATAACATACTTCTAAATAATCTCTATATTAGTTTTTGGCATAAAATTTATATTACTGCTAAATAATTTGAGGATGTAATTTATAATCGCTTATGCTAAAATCACCTATTTAAAATTATATATGAGGTTTTCAGAGTTTTCAGTGCTTTGGAAAAGTTTCAAATGCTTCTTTACTTATATATCTTTATTATAAGCTGCAGCATATATCATAGAGTTGTCAAGGATGCTGATATATACTTAATATTTAAAGATGACTTGTCCAGAGTCACCCAGTTGTCCAGGATTAGAATCTGGGCCTTTTCGTAACACTTTTTTGCTCTTTTCACTTATATGGTGGTTGGATCCATTAGAATTTCTCTATTGTCATAGCCCTATTTGTGTCCCTATGAAAATACTGTGTTTGTGTGCTTATTTAGAAAAATAATTTTTTAGGTCAATCTGTAAGTGCAAAGTAGAAAATGAAAGTTTGTTCTCTCTTTCTAACAATTCTACTCCCCAGAAGAAACCCTTATTACCATATTATCTCATATATGGTCATACTTGTTTTCTCTGCATTGATAATTATACATGGAAAGCATAATTTTTAAACCAATAAATCTACAAAATAATTTGCATATTACAAATACTGGTCTACAACTGGCTTTTTTTTTTTTTTAGATAGAGTCTCTGTCACCCTGGGTATAGTACAGGGGCATCATTACAGCTCACAGCAACCTCAAACTTCTGGGCTCAAGTGATCCTCCTACCTCGGCTTCCTGAGTAGCTGGGACTATAGGCACATGCCATGGATGCCCAGCTGCTTTTCTGTTTTTAGTAGGGACTGCGTCTCACTCTTGCTCGAGCAGGTCTTGAACTCCTGACCTGACGCGATTCTCCCACTTCGGCCCCCCAGAGTGCTGGGATTACAGGCATCAGCCACTGGGCCAGGCCTGCCTGGCTCTTTTTTTTAAACTGCAATATATTGTAGCCACCTTTCTATATTCGTATATGTTGATCTACTTCGTTCTTTTTAACTGCTGCATTATATTCCATTTCATAAATACACATAATTTATTTAATTCATTACCAATTGTTGACATTTCTGTTGGTTTGAATTTGTCGGTGAAGTCCTTAAGTCTTTGTGGACTTGTTGAATCGATCCTGAGAAGTAGAAACCTTATCTTTAGATAGGTGTTTCCAAACTTCCCCTCAAAGTGGTTGTATCAATGTTTACTTCCACTGTCAAGTGGTTTTCACGTATTTCTTATCCAGCCCATGTTTTTCCCTCCAAACTCTTTTTCTAACGGTCATATAAGCTATCTTATACAGACTGTGTTCACATCAGTTATTTCTTCTTTTCAGAAATAGGTGTGAGCATATCTAGCATGGAATGTATAGCTGTAGTTCTCATTGTGAAACCATAGCCTAATTATTTCAAATTATAATATAAAATTCCTATTTTAAGGAAATTTTCTCAGATTAATCCCATCTAGTTTTAGGTACTATAGTCCCAAGATTCTTTGTAACAAATTAAATATAGGTAACATAACTAAAATTTCATTTTATAGTGCTTCAATATTAGAACTTCGTTTTGAAATGTAATTTTGAATTGGGAACCCACAACTTGTACCTTGAAGTCAGGGACAGTATTTTTTTTTATTTGTATCTCCTACACTGTATAGAAAAGTGCTATTCATATAAAAAATTCTCAATAAATATCTTTAGCTGAGTTTGGTTGGTGCTGTACAGATTTTAGATCATGAGTTGGCAATTGGCAAACTATGGCCCACGTGCTAAATCCTGCCCCTCACCAGTTTTGTAAATAGAGTTTTATTGGAACACAGTCATACCCATGCATTTTCATACTGTGGGTGATTTATTTTGTGCTGCTGTGGCAGAGTTGAGTAGTGGTAACGGTGTAGCTTCGAAAGCCTAAAATGCTCTCTGGCTCTTTGCCAAACCCTATTTTAGATTATAAGCTCTTTGGCATTAATGTGTTTTTGTTTTCTGTCTATAGCACATAGTAAGATGTTCTACCCACAGTGTGCATAATTTATGGATTTATACAAGAGCAACTGCAGAAGAAATTCCTAGAAGTGAACTTGCTGGGTTGAAGAGTATTTGTGTATATTAAATTTCGATAGCTTTTGCCTTCCCAAAGGGGCTATTCTAGTTATACTTAAACTACTAATTTTGTGATAGGGCCTTTTTCTCCGTAACTTCGCCCACTCAGTGTATTCCCACTTTTTTAAATCTTTACTAATCTGATACAGGAAAATGATATTGTGGGTGTGATTTGTATTTCTTTTTATGTGTTAGATTGAAATTGTTTTCATATTTAAAAGCCATGTGTATTTGTTTTTCTTCAATTGTCTTTTAATGTCCTTCCTAGTACCTTCGTTAAGTCTGCTATACTCATGTAAGTTATATAGTGAACATGTGTCAAAGATTTATTTAAGTCTAATGAGGGAACCAGCATGATGACAAGGCTGATTCAGAGGATGATAAATGGAACTGATATGTATATCGGCAGTGAAAAAAAGAAATTTCTTGCAGGGCAAAAACAAAGAAACAAAACCACAACTCTAAGGGTTATTTTTTTCTACTGGACAGAATTCATTTTCGTTTTGCCAGTGAAAATAACCATTTTCAATTTATCAATCTTCTACAAGTCATTTTCTAACATTACAGAATCTATCTCTTAATAGTAAGTAGCAAGTCACGTGAAGTTCTCTTCTGCAAAGCATCAGATGACTACCAGGCAGGCTTGTTGATACTGTAGCGTGACTTTGAAAGGACATGCCGTAATCTTTTTGCCTTATTTCCAGGTTTTGGGCAATTTTTCTTAACATTTTCCTATATTTAATTGAAATTATTTCAAATGATACAATTTCTGTATGATTTACCAATGAACTTCTAAGATGGTTGCATAGCTCACCGTTGTCTCTCTCCAGACGTACTCATCCTTCCTTTTTGCTCCGTAGGAACTCATTATACAATGACAAATGGAGGCAGCATTAACAGTTCTACCCACTTACTGGATCTTCTGGATGAACCAATTCCGGGTGTTGGTACATACGATGATTTTCATACTATTGACTGGGTACGAGAAAAATGTAAAGACAGAGAAAGACATAGAAGGGTAAGTTCTCCCAATGGTGTCAGCCTGCCAAAATATATGTTATGGATTAAAATAAATATAAGTAAATTTCTACATTTCATATGTGATATGTTTTTTCTCTAAGAGTTTGCATGTTTTATTTTATTTTATTTTATTTTTATTCATACCCCATATCTTTCCAGAAAGGATTTGAAGTAGCTTAGAAACAAAGAAATATTAATACGTAAGAAGACAAAGTAGGAAGGAAAGGGGAAAACACAGCGCAGGAGTGAGGGGAGAGCAAGCCAAGTGCAAGACGGGGAGGTCAGCATGATTTTTGGCTTTGAGCAGCCCAGCAGTTAAGGCAAAAGAGGAAACTTGTTGCGTAATAACTCTTATTATTAAAAAAGAAGAAATGTACTGGGGAGGCAGTTTTGTGGGACTTTTCTGTTTTTCTTTTATCTCCTTTTCAGGTATTAGACTCTGAGATCTCAAATTGGATCCTGAATAAGGCTTATTGAGTATTGTCATGAATCACTAAATCAAAAAAAATTTTTTTGGCTTTAACGTAAAGTGTAATTTGTGGATTCTTTTTGTTGGTAATTGTGACTTACTGGTATAATGTAATCCAAAATACATTTTCTGAGAAAGAAAAAAAATCTTATTCAAAAACAGAATTCTAAATCTCAAAAGGCCCGGGAGCCCCTGCAATAGGCGTTTCCGGCCATTCATACTTCCAGTCGGTCAGTACCCGGTTGTTGGATTTGGTTCGTTATCGGACTCGAAGGGTGCTTGTGCCGCTAGGATGAAGCTTGTGACATTTTTGATGAAATTGAGTCATGAAACTGTAACCATTGAATTGAAGAATGGAACACAGGTCCATGGAACAATCACAGGTGTGGATGTCAGCATGAATACACATCTTAAGGGTGTGAAAATGACCCTGAAGAACAGAGAACCTGTACAGCTAGAAACACTGAGTATTCGAGGCGACAACATTCGATATTTTATTCTACCAGACAGTTTACCTCTGGATACACTACTCGTGGATGTTGAACCTAAGGTGAAAGCTAAGAAAAGGGAAGCTGTTTCAGGAAGAGGCTGAAGTCGAGGCAGAGGAAGAGGACGTGGCCGTGGCAGAGGAAGGGGGGGTCCTAGGCGATAATGTCTGTCAAGATTACTGTTTCAATGTGATAAGTGAAATGGGATATTTTTTGTACAGGTTTTGTTTGTTTATGTCAATTTTT
>CAUYRT010034401.1:0-10874 GCA_963574885.1 Lepilemur ruficaudatus | reverse complement strand
AAACAACCCTATCAAAAAGTGGGCAAAGGACATGAACAGAAACTTTTCAAAAGAAGATAGACTAATGGCTAACAAACACGTGAAAAAAATGCTCAATATCTCTAATCCTCAGGGAAATGCAAATCAAAACCACAGTGAGATATCACTGAACTCCAGTAAGAATGACTTTTATCGAAAAGTCCCAAAGCTATAAATGTTGGTGTGGTTGCAGAGAGATAGGAACACTCATACACTGCTGGTTCGACTGCAAACTAGTACAACCTCTGTGGAATGTAATATCAAGATACCTTAAAGAGCTAAAAGTAGATCTACTGTTTGATCCAGCAATCCCATTACTGGTCATCTACCCAACAGAAAAAAAGACATCTGCACTTGCATGTTTATAGTAGCAAAATTCACAGTTGCAAAAATGTGGAATCAACACAAGTGCCCATCAATACATGAGTGGATTAATAAAATGTGGTGTATGTATCCCATGGAGTTCTACTCAGCTACAAAAAACAATGGTGATACAGCATCTCTTGTATTATCCTGGATAGAGGTGGAGCCCATTCCACTAAGGGAAGTATCACAGGAATGGGAAAACAAGCACCACATGTACTCACCATCAAATTGGTTTTAACTGATCAACACTTGTGTGCACATTTATAAGCAACATTCACTGGGTGTAGGCAGGTGAAGGGGGAGGAGAGGATGGGTATATTCACACCTACTGGGTGTGATGCGCACTGTCTGGGGCACGGACACACTTGTAGCTCTGACTTGGGTAGGGCAAAGGCAATATATGTAACGTAAACATTTGTATGCCTGTAATATTCTGAAACTAAGAAAAAAAAGAAAAGCAGTAGGGAAGGGAGAACACAGTTTTTAAAGGAATGGAAGTTTACTGTTTGCAATGCCAGCAAATAGTCACATAAAGTGTCAGCAGTTTTTGCATACACATTTTTAGAGAAATACGTATTATAAATTAAAACCACACAGTGTAACATCCTATCTCATAATAGATTCTGGGTAAAAAGCAGAGATTTTCTGTCCATGTTGTTTTTTGTGATTGAAAGCTCATAAATTGACAAAGTTTCATAAATGTGGCCTGCAATATCCATGCCTTTTATTCTTTTTTTGCAGTTACTATTATGTAAATTTAGATTATTATTTAAAAACTCCCTAGTAGATTAGTGAGTAAAAAGTTCCTTTATGCCCTATTAAGTATTTTAATTAATTGCTCGAAGGCATGTTTTATATCTACACTGTGCTTGCCACAGTGTTAGGATCTAAATAAATCATATACTGGTGACGGGGAGTTACCTGCATGTGCTGCTCCTGGTTGTTGGGGATAGAGTTGTATAGTGGAGGCATCTTTTTGGAAAACAACTTGACAATATATCTTATGAATCTTAAAAATATTTGTATTCTTTGATCTTTTGATGATGATTCCACTTCTAAAAGTCTATCCTAAGGACATAATTAGAATAGTGGTTAAAGATTTATGGACAAAGATATTCATAGCAGCATTATCTGTAATAGCAAAAAAAAAAAAAAAATTACACATATACACATGCATATAAAAAGAAGCCTAACTAACCAAAAGAGAATGGTTAAATAGATTAAAATACTGTATTTTCATTCAGTAGGGTTATCTGCAGGTGTTATAAATTATGTTTATGAAGAATTGTAACGAGGAAAAATGACAATTAGGTAATGAATGAAGATTTTAAACTATCATGTTTTATGATCTCAATTATATAAATACAGTGTGCACATAAATGAAAAGTATTAGAAGGAAGTGCATCACAATGTTGACATGTCTGTAGGTGGTGGGGTTGTCGTGTTCCCTTCTCTTGGGATAATAGCTGTGTAGAGGAAACTAGGGCTGTTATCTCCTTTGCCAAGGTAAATTTTTGTGGGTGAGAAAAATAACATACATGTTAAGGCCACTGACCTCTGTGTAAGAGGATGGTGGGAGCCTTGTTTAGTTTTGGTAAACTTTGCCAGACAAAATTGTGACCATTTGTCAGAGCAGTGCAGGGAAAATTTTTATATACATGTATATATATTATATATTTTTTAATATATTATAATTATAAATTATGTATATATTGGGTTCTCTAATAACTTAGTGATCGAATAGTAGTAACACTAGTATCATTAAGAGTTTTTTTTTTTAAGAAAGTACTTTTGAAAATGACATAGCATTGAATGATTTTCCAATAGGGCTAATGAGAATACTCTGATTTCTACACATCTGACTCTGTGTGTGGTCAGTGGTGTTTACTCATGAGGTTGGACCTGGGTGCTGTTGGCAGTGATTACTATAATGTCATGCTACCTGACCCATATAACAATGGAATCCAACTCCTTTTTCTCATTATCACTTTTCTCTGGCAAACTGAGCAAGGTTGCTGTGGATAAAATATAAACCATGCCAACAAATATTTAGTAAATGCCTTTTATGGTCATAGGTTCTTTCCAGAATCAACTAAGAGTACGTTAGGAGTAACCTAATGGAAAGGTAGACTTAATAAAGGAGATTGCTGTGTGATAATATCTGGGTAGCAGTCGTGAGCTATGGAACTTTAAAGGACAGCTGTGAAGTAATTCAGTTGGTCATGTGCTAGGGTTAAAGTTGACTCTGAAAGTTGTCTCACTGCTTTTTAATAAATAAATAGTTGAAGAAAGATTTGGCAAGAGGAAGAAACAATCCTTCTTGTCCTTGCTCTCTCAGGGAAATGTCTCCTGTTACCAGGTTTTTGGGATGTTTACTTGGCCTTGACTGCTCACTGGTGCTGTGTCAGCTCCTAGCCCTGAACCAAGTTAGAGTTCAAATAAACCAAAAAGTTTTCACACAGTTGGACTCTTCTGCAGTGAGTGGTGCCAGTATGTCCTCTCTCAATTTTTAAAAGAGATTGGCAAGAAAAAATCTGAAAGGCAGTCCATGACCTGCTAACCATGACCTGGATAAACTTGAGTTTGCAACTTTGAGACTTTGGGCTACCTAGCATAAGATGATGAGCAGGTTCTGGGAGATACTGTTTGGTTTATTAAAAGCCATACTTAGAGTGCCTCGCTTTGTATTATTACCTAGTTTTATTAACGGTTAGGATTAACCTTTCTTTGCATAAATGAAAATGCTCATAAAATTCTCATTTCTAAAATGTCATTAATATAGCACTGTCATCAAATTTTGTTGTATTTCAGAGTCATAGGTCCATTGTCCAGCTCTGGCTAAGTGGGAATGTGGGGCAGAATTTGCAGACACAGTAACCTAGTCTAGCATAGTGCCTGGTTTATAGTAGTCACTTAATGTATTTTTGCTGATTTTTAACATTATACATATGAATGAATAAATCAGTGAAGGTACAAATAATATAGCTAGAATATGCTGAATTCAGAGAAGATGGCAGTTCTTATTGAATACTACTTTTTAAGGTACTTCTGGGAACTGCATTATATTAAGGTATTCCACTCATTTTAAGAAACATTTATGAAGTGCCCACTTTCTGCTAGGCATTAGAATTTTACAAAGTTAAAATGATGTCATTCTTGCCTTCAAAGAAGTCATAGCTATGTAACCAGATGAGTTATACAACGGAGTAATGAGTGCAATGATAGATACAGGTCCAAGGTATAGAGGTGGCATAGAAGGGAGAGAATTAACCATATCTGAAGGACGGCATGGATGTTGTTAATTTTACTAATTTTATTTATCTTGTTTATTAGCCATCTGGCCATCTGTCCCACTTGAATACAGGTATAAATTTTTATCTGAGTTACTTATTTTATCTATATATTTTTAATTGCTGAATCTCCAGCTTCTAAAATATTACCTGTGATAAGCATTCAATAGATATTTATTGCATGAATGAATGATTTTTGATAGATATTGCCAAATTACCTTCAAAAAGAATTTACTGATTGTATTTCCATCAACAATATAATAGTGGTTTTTACCCACATCTTTGCCAGTGCTGAGTTTTGTGAAATTTTTAAAATTTTGCTAAATGTGCCACATTATCTCTATATTAAAAATATAATGCCCCTCCCCACCCACTACCATTGGTATTCAGCAATTCTATTTTCTGTTGCCCTTGTATAGAAAACCCTCGAAGGAGTGGTCTTTGCCTGCTTCCTGTGTCTCCTCCCTTCTCATTCTACCCTGATCCCACCACCACGTTCTTGTTCTCTCTCTGCTGAAACGGCTCTTGTCACTACCACCTGTGATCTCCATTAGGACTTTTTGATGATGTCTCATCAGTGTTTGAGACTGTTGATCACTCTTCTAGAAATATTTTTCATTTTCTCCCACACAGCGTTCTCCTGGATTCCATCCTATTTCATTGACTGCCTTTTCTGCATCTCCTTTGCTGCTTCCTTCTCCTCTATTCAGTCTCTAAGGTTGGACTATCCCAAGGCTCTTCCCTGTCTCTCTTCTCCTTTCCTCCTCTCCTCAATCCTCTAAACATACTTTCCTAGAGAGGGCTCAGCTAGTGGCGAGGCTTTTGTACGTCTAAAATCGACAATTCCAGCTCGACTCTCCCCGCAGCTCCAGACTCACACATGCCACTGTCGACTTGGCAGCAGTACTTGGATATCTAAAAGATATCCCAGACTCACCTTCGCCAGAACAGAACTGCTGGCTTCCCCTCCGCTGTGTCTGTCTCTCCTGTCCAGTTAGCCACGTTTCAGTGAACAGAGCTATTATTTTGTTTCACCAAAAACCAAGAGTTCTCCTTGACACCTCTTTATCCCACACTCCATATCCAAGCCTTCAGCACATCCAGTTGGTTCTACCTTTAGACCATATTGTGAATCCAACTATTTTCATCACCTCCACAGTTACGTGCTGCTCTAACCTACCGTGTGCTCATCTGTCCCCTGGGTGGTTACAGTACCTCCTGCCTGGTCTCCCTCTTCCATTCCTGCCCTACGCCAGTGTTTTCCACCAGCCAGTGATCTCTTTAAAGCATAAATGAGATTATATCACACCCCTTCTCCAAGTCTTCCAAGGGCTTGCTATTGCATTTAGAATAAGTCCCTGCAGTCTTTAGCATGGCCTTGAAAGCTGGGTATGACCTGGCCTGGCCTTCCTGTCTGACCTGACTTCATCCCTTCCTGCTCTCTTTCTGGCTCATTCCACTCTCACCAAAGTATCTGGCTCAACCCTATCACAGGTTTGCCCTTGGTATTCTTTTTGTTTGAACAGTCCGTGAGCCTGAGGGCCTTATCTGAAAAAAGGGAAGAAAACCAGTAGTGCCTATGTCATGTTGTTGTGAAGATTAGTGTATTAAAAGCACTGAAATGGTGTCTGGCACATAGTAAGAATGTATGTGTGTTAGCTATTACTTTCTTGTTTTCGTTCTAGTTACTATTTGGGGAAACGTAGAGGAGGAATTCATGTTAGTTGTGTTGAGTTTTATATGCTTGTGAGATATATAAATAGAAATGCACTATAGGCAGGTGAGTGTATTCATTTGGAATGAGTAGTTCTGTGTAGTAAGAGGTAGCCTGGTACCTGGGAAGAATGAGTAAAACTTCTAACTCTGATTTAGTGTCTAGACATCAGTTTGTGAGTTGGGAAGATGTGGATCAGTAAGTGCTTTGTATTTGTCATAATCTATAGAGAACTTTCAAAGTAGATGGCAGCCACCATATTTACAACTCCAACTGTTTAAGTGAAAGATTGCAGTGATTTTCGTGGTTTAGATTTTTTTCTCTTTTTTCTTTTTAAATGTTTCTCAGTGAGCCAAGGCCTGAGTTTCTAGAAATCTGTCCTGCCTGCTTCTGTAATTTGACGCTATGCCTCCAGATCTTGGATCCTTATGGATACCGCTGTATGTTACTCTTACAATACTGTGCTCTTCTGTGAGTTCAGGTAAGAACAGAAGAATGGGGGTGGGGGTTGGTTGAAGCCTTTCATCATCTTAATCCTATAAGGAACAAGTTTTACCTTCAATACATTGCTGATAATAGTGATTTCTTTCTTTCTTTCCTTTTTTTTGTTGAGACAGAGTCTTGCTGTATGTCTGGGCTAGAGTGAAGTAGTGTCATCACAGTTTACAGCAACCTCAAACTCCTGGGCTCAAGCGATCCTCCTATCTCAGCCTCCTGACTAGCTGGGACTACAGAGGAAGGCCACCACATTCAGCTAATTTTTCTATTTTTTTTATAGAGACAGGGTCTCGCCATGTTGCTCAGGCTGGTCTTGAACTCCTGACCTCAAGCCATCCTCCTGTCTTGGCCTCCCAAAGTGCTAGGATTATTGGCATTAGCCACCATGCCTAGCTGATAATAATGGTTTCTAAAGATGTTTCTAAGGTTTGTTTGCTCAGCTATATGATTAAAAAACTTGATTAATTAAGCAATTTAAGGATCTCTTTGGGTTGGGCGCAGTTGCTCATACCTGTAATCCTAGCACTCTGAGAGGCTGAGGCAAGAAGATCATTTGAGGCCAGGAGTTCAAGACCAGCCTGAGCAAGAGCAAGACCCCATCTTTACTAAAAATAGAAAATTAGCTGGCTGCGGTGGCATGCGCCTGTAGTCCCAGCTACTCAGGAGGCTGAGGCAAGAAGATTGCTTGAGCCCAGGAATTAGAGATTGCAGTGAGCTAACATGATGCCACTACACCCTGGCCAGGGTGAAAAAGTGTGACTCTGTCTCTAAAAAAAAAAAAAAAAAAAAAAGGATCTCTTAGTAGTACTTAGGCATTAGCAGGCCTTCTCATTCTTCTCCTTGTAATTTATTCCTTTTGTTGCCTTAAAAATAAATATTTTCTGATCACACATTTTTCAGTAAGGGGATATGTTGTAAATTTTTGAGTTGGAAATGATAACAGGAATAAAATGCTAAATATATGCCACTAAAGAGAAGTTTTAGAATCAGCATAGTATAATATTCAACTTGGGGTGAGAGAACTTGTTTCAAATCCCAAGTGTGCCACTTTCTTTCATGACCTTGCCTAATTTACTGTGTACTTCTCTGGGTTCCTGAAAAACTTAAATGCGTTTACTGTTAGATATATGTATACACTTCAAGCCTAATACATAGTTCACAGGTATTTCTTTTTATTTTAGAGTTACATAAAAATGGATATGTAAGTGTATACAAATACAGTGATGTATATTCATTGAGTAATATTTATATATAATCCATTAAAATACTATATAACTATATTAGATTTGGTAAGACAAAAATTGATTTAGTGGTTTTATTTGTTTGTATTTTGCTAAACAACCTCCCAGATTGAGCCAAGAGAGGCATGTCCCTTAATCTTCATTTCTGATTAAATATCTTATAAAAGTAGATTCAGTAATTTTTTGTTTTTTTTCCTTGTAAGTATTTTATTCCACCAGATGAATAATATTCCGCTCCCTTCTTTCCTTTGGATGAGAGAAGAGTCTGTGTTGATACATTAGTGCAAGACAACCCCCGTCCAAGTTTCTGGAGGAACAGACATAACAAATGAAGCTATTTCAAACACCGAATAAAAATATTAAGCCTCATATTGAAAGAGGGATAGACTTTGTATTTCAGTTGTGGCTTCCTAACTTTTTGTTTCTGTTTTCCTAAAAGTTGAACATTATTTTTTACTGAAGGGAAATACTCAAGAAATGCTATAGCTTTCATTTATAGAATAACTTGTTCTCATAAGTCAAATCCTATTGTAAAATAGAGAATTCTTTGTTTTTTTTACTAGTTGAGACAGAGTCTCACTCTGTTGCCTGGGCTAGAGTGCCGTGGCGTCAGCCTGGCTCACGGCAACCTCATACTCCTGGGCTCAGGCAATCCTCCTGCCTTAGCCTCCCGGGTAGCTGAGACTACAGGCATGCACCACCATGCCCGGCTAATTTTTTCTCTATATATTTTTAGTTGGCCAATAAATTTCTTTCTATTTTTTGTAGTAGAGATGGGGTCTCAGTCTTGCTCAGGGTGGTTTCGAACTCCTGACCTTGAGCGATCCACCCACCTCGGCCTCCCAGAGTGCTAGGATTACAGGCATGAGCCACCGCGCCTGGCCAAGTCTTCCCTTTTAAATTCTTTCACTGTTTGCTTTCTCTCAAACCCTCATCTCAAATTTGCACCTCTGGAGATAGTATCACTTGATGATAATTCCATTACAGGGATTCCTATAGCGTGGATCACAGAGCGCTATTTCTTCTCATATTGGAAGATGAGGCAACTGTTATGGGATAATGGGTTCAACCCTAAGATATGGGCTAAAGACCATCTCACCATACTAGCAAACATGTTGTGTTCATATCTCCCTGCTATAAGGTACAGAAACCAACTACTAGATGGATAGTATAAAACTGGGGTCAGCAAACTACAGCCCTTGGGCCAAATCTGGCCTGCCACCTCTTTTTGTAATTAAAGTTTTATTGGAACACAGCCACACTCACTATTTAAATTTTATCTATAGCTGTTTTTACAAATACAACACAGAGTTGAATAGTTGGAACAGTGTTATTTAAAGCCTACAGAGCCTATAATATTTACTATTTATCCCTGTACTGAAAAAAGTTCACTGATGCCTGGTGTAGAACAATGCTTCTGGTAGAGTAGTGGCTAGTTTGTGGTAGCATCTGCAGATGCTCTAGTTAAAATTGGATTAGATGGCTAAACAGATATGTACCAACGTGGAGTATTGGAATAAACTTACATGGATGGTGACACCACTACCCTTCTGGTTTTCGAAAACAACTTCTGAGATCATTGTCATGTATCTGAGTTGTGCAGTACACGAGCTTCTTTCAGAGTCTGCACGTTCGGCTTATATCACACTAAACACCAAACACATTATGTGTGTTCTCTTCACCCCATTGCACAAGTTCTTTCCTGTCAGTTAGCATTGATTAGTCAGGTGTGGTCCTTCATAATTGTTTCTTCTGTGCTCTTTTTTTAAAATGTGGAAAGTAAGCCTTCTAGGAAATACTTCATTTGGAGAATATTTTAATTGATGGATCTCAGGTGCACAAAATTGAATTAATCATAATCCTTGGATCACAACTTGCTTTCATCATTATTCATGCATGGTATACTTTTATTTATAAAATCTAAAACTTTGTCAATAAACTACATCTAACAATCTGGTTTCCCCACCAGCCCATCTCCTCTTTCCTCCAGTCTGAAATAATCATCCACCTGAACCCTGAGTTCATGATGAATCTTTTGTTTATCATTGATGAATCTTTTATCATTGCCTTTCTTTCATTTTTATATAGTTTTGCATTTGCATTTATGCACATTCATTTTTTAATGTGCGTTCTCCTGATTATTAAAGAGCTTGAACATTTTTTATTAGCTATAGGCATTTCTTCTCCTGTGATATGCCTGTTCAACTCTCTTGCTTTTAGATTTTTCTATTGGATTATTTGTCCTCTTCTTATTGATAGGTAGAGATTCTTTGTATATTATTGATTCTAACCTGTTAGTTGTGTGCATTGTAAATATTTTCTCCCACTTATTTGTCATTTCATTCTTTATGTTGGCTTTCAATGAACAAAAATTCTTGCTTTGGAGCAGCCATCTAGGGCCTGAGGAAAAAAGTCTTGCTTTTGATATAGTCAGGTTTTTCAT
Organism: Lepilemur ruficaudatus; assembly: GCA_963574885.1. Lineage (NCBI taxonomy): Eukaryota > Metazoa > Chordata > Mammalia > Primates > Lepilemuridae > Lepilemur > Lepilemur ruficaudatus. The sequence continues at coordinate 1,304 of CAUYRT010034401.1, read as the reverse complement.
TTTTTTCTTTTATAGCCAATGCTTATTTGTGACTGGTTTAAAAAATCTTACCCTGCCCAAAGATGTTAAAAATAAATTTTTAAGAAGATGTTTTAAAATTTTGTTTTTGATATGTAAATCTCTAATTTTGTTAGAGTAGTTTGTTAGTAGTATTGCTTAGATATTTTCAATATTTCTGACTTCTTATATATTTAACTTGTCAGTAATCAAAAGGGTACACTGAAATTTCAGTATAATGGTGAAATTATCCATCTCTCTCATATTATCAATTTTGACTCATGTATTTTCAGGTTTAAAATTTCTACGTCTTCTCAGTGCGTTGAATCTTTATCATTATTTGATTGTTTATTTTATTCTGAATCACTATAAAGTCATTTATTGGATATAAATAACTATACCAACTTTGCTAACATTTGTCCCATGCATCTTTTTTACCTTTTTTTCATATTTTACTGTTGAACTTTATATGTTCTTTTTTTTTAGAGACAGAGTCTTACTCTGTCACCCAAGCTGGAATGCAGTGGCCCCGATCATAGCTCACTGTAATCTCAAAGTCCTGAGCTAAAGCAATCCTCCTGCCTCAGCCTCCCGAGTAGCTGGGACTACAGGCACATGCCACTATGCCCAGCTAATTTATTTTATTTTTTGCAGAGACAGAGTCTCACTATGTTGTCCAGGCTGGTCTCAAACTCCTGAGACCTGCAAGCAATCCTTCTGCATCAGTCTTCTGAAGTGTTTGTTAGTAGGATTGCAGGCATGAGCCACCATGCCCAGGTCTTTTTGGCATTTCTCTTGTAAACACTATACAGTTAGATTATTTACTGTAGTTATCAACTTGTATCTTTTAACTGGTAAGCTCAGTCTAATTTAATTTCTTTTAATTATTGATATACTTAGACCTGTTTTTTTTTTGTTTTTTTTTTTTTTTGAGACAGAGTCCCACTCTGTTGCCCGGGCTAGAGTGAGTGCCATGGCGTCAGCCTAGCTCACAGCAACCTCACACTCCTGGGCTCAAGCAATCCTTCTGCCTCAGCCTCCCGAGTAGCTGGGGCTACAGGCATGCACCACCATGCCCGGCTAATTTTTTCTATATATATCTTTAGTTGGCCAATTAATTTATTTCTATTTATAGTAGAGATGGGGTCTCGCTCTTACTCAGGCTAGTTTCGAACTCCTGACCTTGAGCAATCCGCCCACCTTGGCCTCCCAGAGTGCTAGGATTACAGGCATGAGCCACCACGCCTGGCCCGTTTTTATTGTCTTAATTCATTATTTTAGTTTGTCCCCCTGTTTCTAAGTTTCTT